>OU015496.1:5086983-5114483 GCA_907164885.2 Dolomedes plantarius
GTGCTCGTGGCACCACTGTAGAGGACGTTTTATATTCACATCTTTTACAAGTGGCTTGGGAATGACTACTCTGCCGTGAATGTTTTGTTTGTGAAGTTTTCTCTTACGTATAATGACTGATACTGGAGCCTTCAGATTCATATGGAGCTCTACGGTCACTTTGGCTACAGTTGTCTTCTTTTTTGATGTCACAGTCAGCTTCAACACCCGTCAGTGTCTTTCACTTAGCATTCCCTTTCGTACACTATTCTGTTTTACAGAGGATGTCTTTCTGTGCTCTCTCTACGCCATCATGACTTCCTATAACGTAGCTCGGTAAACACCCAAAACCATGGGGGATGTTGTAACAGATACTCCAATTATACGCGCTTTAACAGTTAGCCCTGCACGGTCTACAAGGTTTGACATCTTACGCTATCCTTCAAAGAGTCTGATGCCCATAGTTTCATTACCGCTACCTTAGGGTAGAATAATGTATACACTATATTCTATAAAAAATACTGGTCCCGAGACTTGTTTTTTAAGGAATACGAAGCACTTTCATAAAGACCACTAATATTTATATGTGTTTCCATTATTTTAATAACCACCTGTATATATAAATATATATATACATCTGGTTATCAAAATAATGGAACCACTTAGAAATATCATGAAAACATTTATTAATACGGCACAGGATCACCTTTGTCATGTAATACCACCTGATTCACCTTGGAATTGGATTATACAAGTCATGAATAGTGGTTAAGAATATATTATACCATTCTTCATAGAAAAATCATGAAAGTTCCCAGAGAGATGCTGTGGTGGATATGGATAACTGGCTCTATCCGCTTATACAGACCACAGTGTTTGGATCATATATAGTCGGGGGGAGTGTACAGGGCAAGATAAGATATTTGAGTTCTTATGCACACACACACACACACACACACACACACACACACACACATATATATATATATATATATATATATATATATGTGTGTGTGTGTGTGTTTGTTTGTGTGTGTATAAATAAATAAATATATATATATATATATATATGTGTGTGTGTGTGTTTGTTTGTGTGTGTATAAATATATATATATATATATATATATATATATATATGTACGCGTATAGTTATATGTGTATATAGGGGATAATTATGAGTATTTATATGATATGTGTGTACAATATTGTATTCATGACTTGTATAATCCAATTCCAAGGTGAATCAGGTGGTATTACATTACAAAGGTGATCCTGTGCCGTATTAATAAAGGTTTTCATGATGTTTCTAAGTGGTTCCATTATTTTGATAACCACCTGTATATATATAAGCTTGTGAATGTGTAGGTACATGCACTCACAGAAACGTTTCTTTGTTGATAATTTCGGCACTAGAGGAATTCTAATGGAAATACATTTCTTATTTAATGATAACCTGTGCCGAATTTATGATTTGTCGAATGTATGTGCATGTAAGTGACTCATAAACAGCCAAAAACTCGCGGGCACATTTCAATGAGGCGCAATATGAGCATCCACTATTCTGAAATAGGAGATTAAAACGTCTGCCCGATAGTGAAAGCAAAAATAAAAATCGTCGCTTTGTCATCGCAATGTTTTAAGAAGACATCTTAATTGGCGTGAAGGGAAAGTGGCTAATTTCGTTGAGGATTCGACGCCGTTATAAATGAGCCAGGCCTGTGTTATTTACCTGAAGGGAAGTGAGCAAGTCTCACCAGCGATCTCAAGGTGATTTTGCTGCGGAAAAATGATTACCCGCGATGACCTCAAAGGTCAGCCAGACTCTGGTCGGTTCCTCTTTTTTTTGGCGCGGTGATTAATTTCTGGGAGATCGGGGTCTGCTGTGAGGGAAATTATAATCACAAAACGGATTCTTAAATTCCAGCTGGGAAAAAGACGAATGGATCTATTATTTTTTCATGAGCTCTGTCTGATCGTGGAAAACATTTGGACGCCCATTGCACAGACCGGAAGCCCTCGGGAATTTTCGAAATCCTGCATTAAAAATTATTATTACCATGTTTTTATTAACTCGCTTTCTTGTTTGTCCAGTACAAGTCTTGCAATCGATTTTTAACTAACTTCCCGACTAGCTAGATATTTGAAACTTTTAGAATAGGTCAGGACATGATGACCACGCATTCTTTTAATACTTTTAGCCATCTTTAAGCAGAATTGAATTAATTATTACCACGTTTTTATTAAGGCGACTCACGACTCTTAAGTCGAGGAAATAAGGCATATTTTCATACTTTTTGACTCTTTGTAACTATTTCAATTTACTCCCAATTTTTCCAAATTTTATGCACATGATAAATTTATATATTTATTTTAATAAACAAATTTTCAACTCTCAAAATAATTTAAAAATTTTTTTAAATGCTTTAAGAGACACCTTGTTTTTTAAGTATTTTTATTGTACACTGGCTTGTACGCAGAACTATGAAATTAATTTTACACTTAAATGTATAATTTCTGTTTTATATTTAAAATAAATAATTCAAAATAAAATTGAACTAAAACAAGCAACATTAATTTTTTTTTTCAATTTTTTTAAAACTGCTCAAAATATACTGAAAATTTTCTTAAATTTTTGCATTAATTTAGCCCTGTAAAAATAACAAAATATGCAGTGATTGCTATAATTCTAGTTCAGACGCAGTAAAATAACATGATTAAGCAGTAATAAAAATTTCATGGAATTATGTTTCATAGTTTTTGAGATATCAGTTGCGGAATGATGCAAAATTGCATTTTGAGAAAAATGAGTTTAAAATTTTTCTTACCATAAACTTGATCAGTAATTAAATATTTAGAATGTCAATATCTCAGGAACTAAGCGGAATATTTTCATGCGGTTTGCTTTATTTTGTTCAGAAATTATCAGGCTTTAACATATATTTTTTTCAAAAAATCGAATGTTTTAAAGATTTAAGAGTAGTGAGTCCCCTTAACTCGCTTTCTTGTTTGTGTGTTTGTCCACTACAAATCTTGCAATCGATTTTTAACTAACTTCCCGACTAGCTAGACATTTGAAACTTTTAGAATAGCTCAGGACATGATGACCACGCATTCTTTTAATACTTTTAGCCATCTTTAAGCAGAATTGAATTCATTATTACCACTTTTTATTAACTAGCTTCCTTGCTTGTGTGTTTGTCCAGTACAAATCTTGCAATCGATTTTTAACTAACTTCCTGACTAGCTAGACATTTGAAACTTTTAGAATAGCTCAGGACATGATGACCACGCATTCTTTTAATACTTTTAGCCATCTTTAAGCAGAATTGAATTCATTATTACCACTTTTTATTAACTAGCTTCCTTGTTTGTGTGTTTGTCCAGTACAAATCTTGCAATCGATTTTTAACTAACTTCCCGACTAGCTAGACATTTGGAACTTTTAGAATAGCTCAGAACACGATGACAATGCATTCTTTTGATACTTTAAGACATCTTTAAGCAGTATTGAATTCATTTTCAGTTAATTTTTTTTGTTTGAAAATTTCTTATAATTGCTCTCTTTATTAGGCATTTGATCGTTTTCTTTCAAGTTGATGGGATAATTCATCAAAAAAGTATTGAAAAAGTATTTATTAATACATAGAATTGTCAAGTTTATATGATTCAACATAAAATTTAAAAACGTGGTGTATAAAAAGTTCTTCTTATCTTGTCATTATATCCGTTTAGCTCATCATTCGGGTGTTGCTGCCAGATTCTGAGAAGCAGAATAACACAGCATCCCTTGCTACCTAAGATTATAATGAGCATTTTACATGAGTAAAACGGATCAAGTCAATTTTTATTTCAGTAAAACCCAATACTATTGGATAGCTCAGTTTTAAAATGTACAAGGTTATACCATTTATTAATTATATTATTAATTACATTTATTAATTATGGTTTTACTATTAAGTGCACATTATGTGGAGCTCGGCGTGCGATTGCAAGTACACACGAAAGCATATGTATATATACGTAAATAATATATTACTGAAATCCAAAATACGAAGATTACGTAATATATATATATATATATATATATATATATATAAAACAGATCCGTAACTGACTGACTGACTGACATACAACGCACTGACCAAACCTCTGGACCTAAAGGGCGGAAATTTTGCACGGTGATTCTTCTTATAGTGTAGGGTTCACTAAGAAAGATTTTTGAAAAATTCTTCTTAGATTTTTAAAAATTAGATTTTTAATCTGTTATAGTAACTTTTTTTAAGCTTGCATTTTAAATAATAATCTCGGGGTTATAAAATTTATATCACGAGAAAGGTCCTAAAAATTTCTTTAAAATGAAATCTTTTTCAAATCTTTACCTACATTTTCTAATTTTTGGTGAATTTTTAAAAATTAATTTTTAGAATGTAATTTATTAAATGTTGATCACGTGATTTCTTTTCTTTTTGTCATACTTTAAACTAATTTTGCGTCACGTGCATAACAACGAAATAGACAAAAAACTTTTTTTTTCTTGCTTTTATGGCAGACGATGGGACATTATCCAAAAAATATTGAAATACGGTAAAAGATATGTTCCGCAAACTGTATATTAACTGTACTCTATTCTTTAGTATGTTCTAGTAGATTTAATTTGAATATTTTCGTCTACATTATTTTATCTATAATAATATCCGTTACGATTTTTTTATAAATACATTTTTTCGTTTTTTTTACATCAATTCCATAACATTGATCGTTGTATTTATTATAAATATATATAAATTTTCTTTTGGCATTAGTTGCATACATTGACCGTTGTATTTAATTTGAATGTACTCCGTAGCGAAGTACGGGTTTTCAGCTACTATGTATATGTATACGTAAATAGTATATTACTGCGATCCAAAATACGAAGATTGTGTGATATATATATATATATATATATATATATATATATATATATATATATATATATATATATATATATATATACAGTGGTACCTCGACTTACGAGTGTCTCGACTTACGAGTTTTTCGAGATACGAGCATTCTCTCGGTAAATTTTTTGCTTCGAGTTACGAGCTAAAATTAGGGTTACGAGCAAGCTTCAGATATCCCACCGCTAGTTTGAGCAGCGAATGCCATGTTACGTGCTCATCAAATGAGAACACAAGAAGCATTTAATATTTATAACCCTTATGTACAATTATTATACAATTGTATAAAATTATTCTGAGACTACTAATATTATTAAAACGTTCTTTTTCTTATTTCAGAGTCTAGGGAAGGTAATGTTTCTTTTCTCATAATACATTCTAGAAATCTCGTTAGAAATCTTGACGGGGAAAATACCAGTGTAAAAGCGCTGTAAAAGTATGAATCAGACGGGAAAACAGTCAGTAACTGACATTAAAATTTATATAGTAAAGCGTAATGTATGTAAAAGTCAACATACATTAATAATTAACATACTTTAGAAAAACTTAATTTCTTCTCACAAATTTCTAATTTTTGAAATTTTATTTTTAACCTTTGCGTGCTTAACTTTTTCAATCTTGTTTACTAACTAGTAGATGCAACTAATACATTCTCTGTCTGTAATTTTTTATTATTTGGTTTGGATTTTAAAAGGGTTTTGTTTTTATTAGAACCACCGATATAAGCGATACGTTTAAGCAGGATTTGCTATGTTAATGTGAGGATATTCCAAAACTGATATCGAGCATATGAAATCTTGCAGTACATAGATTTACCCTGAATAGGTTAAATTTTTCCTTTTAAATTTTTCTTGAAGGCGTAATGTATCCCTGACCCTTGGTATAGAAATTTCGCTGATGCGGTCTTTTATCACGTACAGACACGCTGTTGTTTTTGTCATACCTTATGTCTTTATAAATATTACTCATATTGGACCATCCAATCACTGCCGCATTTATTTGCAAAATCATAATGTCTACAATTGGACTATAAATATTTTTTGTACAAGTATATCGCTATTAGATCCACTACAATGAATGTCTTTCAGTTTATATTTGTTTATTTATGTATATATATATATATAAGTATCCTTAGTAAGTCTGCTTCTGTGTTTCCATTTGCTCCATGGTTGCAATGTTTGTGACGTCAGTCTTATTGCGGTCTCCTATACTTAACTTCCACTTTGTCTGGCGCCGGGCTTGGTGTTCTATGATTAAGCAACTGTTTATTAACTTCTTCTGTGTCTTATGGATTGTACGGTGTCTAAGTATGCTTATTGCTCAGATCATACTTATTAGAAACAATCCATTGGTTTTTAGACAGTATCGGCACCACTGATGAAAAGATGCTGTCAGAAACCTATTTTTCACTTATCTTTTCATGGTTTTAGTTCCTGGCTGCAGTGGTTTTGAGCATATCTGGTATTTCTCTTTCAACTTTGTCTTTTATATATATATATATATATATATATATATATATATATATATATATATATATATATATATATATATGTATGTATATATATGTATATATATAAGTATATAAAATAAAATACCTCTGTTTGTGTCGTCCATTCATAGGGGGTAATGCTTGTCCGCCTATAGGGTGCTCCCTTGATAAAATGACCAGCAGACTGCGGTGAATTATAGGCGAATGTCTACACAAGTGCCTCTCCACTAGAAAAAAAATCTTCGTGAAACTGGTTAGATGTCCGCAAAGATATCTACGTGATCGAAAGTTCCATCGATCGAAAGAGAACTTGAATCGTTATATTAACCGAATTGCAATATAAAGACATCGGATGTTTCTTTCTGATGACTCAACCCGATTATGTATGCACCCTAGGCTTCTGAAATGTTTGATGGAAAATAGTACGAGTATGTTCCGACGCACGTGTTCCATTGGATATCCATTCCAGCTTTAAGGCAAAAGTCACCTATGATTTCTTTTTCTTACAATTCTTTTGTCCAATTCTATTTTTATACGAAGACTAGCTGAAAACCCGTACTTCACTAAGGAGTCAAATTAAATACAACGGTCAATGTCTGCAATTAATGCCAAAAATATGCATGAATATATTTATAATAAATACAACGATTAGTGTATGAAATTGATGTAAAAAAATAAAAAATATATTTATAAAAAATCGTAATGGGTATTTTTACAGTCAAAATAATGTAGAAGAAAAAATACAAATTAAACATAATAGAACATACTAAAGAATATACTACTGTTAATATAGTATAGTTTGAGGAACTTTTCTGTTACTGTATTTTAATATTGTTTTGGATAATCGTCTGCCTCATTAACAAGAAAAAAATTTTTTTTTCGTCTATTTCGTTGTTATGCACGTTACGATTAATTAATTTAAAGTACCAGAAAGAGAAATCACGAGATCGGCATTTAATTAATTAAATTCTAAAAATGAATCTTTAAAAATTCACCAAAAATCAGAAAATGGAGGTAAAGATTCGAAAAAGATTTCATTTTAAAGGAATTTTTAGGATCTTTCTCGTGATATAAATTTTATAACCCTCCGATTATTATTTTAAATGCAAATTTTAAAGAATGTTTAAAAAAATAGCTTAAAAATTTAATTTAAAAAAATCTAAGAAGAATTTTTCATAAATCTCTCTTAGTGCACCCCTACACTATAAGAAGAATCGCCATGTAACATGTCAACCCTTTATGTCTAGCAGTTTGGTCTGTGCGTTGTCTGTCAGTCAGTCAGTCAGTGAGTTACGGAACTGTTTTATATATAAAGATAGCAATATTTAGAAAATTTATACGGCTAAACCCACTGGCAGCTGACTCAGAGGAAGACGAAAACGAAGAGGAGATTATTCTACTGATAAGCACTTTCCCCTTTTAAATTGCAGGAGTTAGAAAACTACTGCTCCTGGGAACAGGGCAAAATAGAAGACACTCCTTGAGAAGGGTAGGACCCACACTGGTCTGTCGGGACAGTGGTGATGAAGATTAGTGTTATACACTGTGATTAAAATTAGCATGTACAGTCGAACCCCCGTTATAACGAACTACAATGTACTTAAGGTTTTGTTCGCTATATCCGGTGGTTCGCTGTATTCGAATCGCAAAGAAAAATGTTAGAGTTCACAAAATGTATAATTCATTTGTTGCTATGTGTATTCCATAATGATGTATTGAAAGAAATGATAAAATCTATTAAAAATGATCATTAATGAATTAAATTGACTAAAATAGATTACATTAAGCTGACACAATACTAATTAAATTAACTAAAAATGAAGACAAATGGAAATAAATTCATTTTAACTACAATAGTTGCTCACTGTTTTGATACAGAAATAATCGGTAATCTTCTGCCGATGTGATGCCGATTTCGAAAACATTTTATGAATTTCTTTGTACAATACGTCAAATGACTCAAACACTCTTTCTTTCACTGTTTGTGTAGACAAAAACTGATTAATTGCACGCATCGCTGCCGTAGCATCTGAGATGGTGGAGATTTCGTGATTTATGTGCTCCTCTTCATCGGCATCAGATGCAGAATCTTCGATTTCAGAATGATTCATTTTAATTTCTTCCACAATATCTTCTTCATCAGTCGGATATTGACATGTAATGAATGACTTCATCATCACATGTTTCGAACAATTGCAGGTCACAATCTGAGAATCATGAAATTTTGTGCTTTTCTATCCCCATCTCGATTCTTCATCACCTTCTTCTTCAACATTCATTGCATCTTGAAAATTCTTAAAAAGTTTAAAAATGAAAAAAAATTCAGTAGCCGCTGAAATAAAGGTTCGTTATAGCCGATTTTTAATTTTTCGGAGGTTCGCTATAAAAGGATAAATTAGGTTTAAATACAATAGGAAAACGGCGGGGCCAAAATTTTCGTTCGCTGTATCCGTGAGTTCGTTTTATACCGGGTTCGCTATAGCGGGGTTAGACTGTATATGAAATTTAATGATCGTTATCTATCTGTACATTTGATCTGATATAAAAAGTCCCATGTAAGTTTGGCTCTGTTTGAAATCATGCCTGCTTACCCACAAAAGAATCACTTTGTAAACAAATTCGACCCAGAGAAGAGTTTCTCTCTCCCCCCCCCCCCTCCTCTCCGCTGGTCTGTTCTCCACCGCATCATAAAAATAAAATACCTCCGACATTAAGGATAGGAGGTTTAAAGCGCTAGAAATCGATAAGTCAGAATTGTCTTAGCTCAGCGGCACATCCTTTTGGAGCTTCAATTTTTTATTTATTTATTTATTTATTTATTATTTATTTATTTATTATTTTTTTTGTGGTTAAGAGTTACATCTCCGTGAGTTGTAAGAATTAGAATAGAGTCCAGTTCGCTGTTTTCCGGAGTTCTTTGTATACATTTGTCTGCGTGTTGCCTTCAACAAGCACGCCGGAAAAAAACAGTTGGTCTCTACAGGGTGAAAAAGTTTTTACTTGTAATGCCTCGTTTGATTACTGTTACCTTCAATTTTTTGTTGCAACGGATGGTGCTAAAATACAAATTGTGCCCTAAAGTAACCGGACATTTTTTTTATAAATAAGAAAATATGACTCACCTTCAAATAAATGTATCCCCTTCAAAATAATCGTCAAAGGAGTCTATACAATGTTTCCAACGTTTCTTCAAGTCATCGAAACACTGTTTGTAGGCGTTGGAACTAACCGTTCGCAAAATACACGTAACATTTGATTTAATATCCGAGACGTTTTCAAATCTCTGTCCTTTCATGGATTTTGCATTTTTTGATTATAAAGGATTTATTCACCACTAATTTGTTCCTGAAAATCAAACAATTAATCAGTATTTTTACGAGGAGGTGCTTTTTCGATTAAGAAACTAGATAAGGCGAGTTAGGAAGCAACTGTTTGATTCTGGGCGATGGTTTCTTTTACACGATAATGCTAGGCCCCATACAGCAATTTCTGTACAACAGTATCTTGCCAAGCATTCAGTTTCAGTGATAAATCACCCGCCCTATTCTCCTGACTTATCGCCAGCTGATTTTTTTCTTTTTCCGAAGCTTAAGGCCGTCTGCACACGGGGCAACTCAAAAGAAACTGATATCTGACTCCAGTCACAAACCAGTCCGTGATGAGTCGTAACCTATGTAATTGAATGGAGCCACGCACACGGCGCAACTGGTTACAAACTCGTCCGACGAGTTTGTAACCAGTTGCGCCGTGTGCGTGGCTCCATTCAATTACATAGGTTACGACTCATCACGGACTGGTTTGTGACTGGAGTCAGATATCAGTTTCTTTTGAGTTGCCCCGTGTGCAGACGGCCTAAGATGACCATGAAAGGACAGAGATTTGAAAATGTCTCGGATATTAAATCAAATGTTACGCGTATTTTGCGAACGGTTAGTTCCAACGCCTATAAACAGTGTTTCGACGATTTGAAGAAACGTTGGAAAAATTGCATAGACTCCTTTGGCGATTATTTTTAAGGCGATAAATTTATTTGAAGATGAGTCATATTTTTCTTATTTATAAAAAAATTGTCCGGTTACGTTACGAGCGCACCTTGTACAATCCCTATAACAGAACATCTTAAAATACACATTTTAAAAAGAGTGGCAACTGGCTTCGAGTTAGTTAACATTGTCCTCGAGAATTAGGTGGGGGTTGTCTCTGTGGACAATTGACCAATGCGAGAATCAACAAACTCTCTGCTATAAATGGGGGAAACAATAGAAATGTACAAATATATAAGTACGCGAAAAAATATCATCGAAGAGACAGTGATGCAAAATTAAGATGTTCTCTCTGGCATCTCAATTTTGCATCGGGATCTGTTTGATATTATTTATCTCGTATATAGTTATTGGCGTCCTCATTTTCGATTGTGGCTTTTAAGAAGTATGTGTTCCTGCTTTTTCTTTTGCTACAAATTTCATCTAAGAAATATAATCTCTAACTCGGTTCGTAATATAGACTTTCTATTTCCTCATATGTGAATTGTTTCTATCGTGAACTCTACCTTTTGTCTGCAAATGACTTAACATTCGAAAATTGCCCATTGGATATCTAGTATAGAGTTGTGTTCAACACCAGGAAGATGTTTAAAAATAGGATGACATATCGTCACTTGGTTTGTTGCCCGTTTCTAACAGAACACTTTTCGTATTAAATTCGCAAAATGCGCAAAATACTCTCCATGTTAAATGAAAGAACTAACCCGAAAATTTAAGCTCGAATTTTTGTTGGAATTTGCAATTTATACATTTCGAGCATGAAGTATCGGAGAATACATCAATATTATTAAAATACAATAAATAACAAATCTGTCCGCCATCTGAAACTTTTAGCACTAAATCGGTAAAAAACATTTGGAAAGTAGACTCTAAAACACTGGTTGTTTGTCGCATATTTTTGTGGTATAAAGTTCTGTCATTGGGATATTTCTGGTGAAAATTTTTATGTTTACGCGATGGCCTTTCCAACGTTCAACGCTGAATCAAATTTGATTCTATGCATTAATTCACTCTGGCTGTTCAAGCTTAGCTGTCTGTAATTCAAGCTTCTGTTTTTAGTGTTTGAATTTGTCTGTATTGTTTTGACCTGAAAAAAAATTACTTTTCGAATGTGCATGATTCCATTCAGTTGTTGATCATCCGGGCAAAGTGATTTTGAATCAACTCGATGAAATTGCGCTTTAGGGCTGGTTTTCTAATATTTATGGTATTTAATATTGGTAAAAACTTTTCCTGGTAATCATATATACTGTAGATCAGGGGTTCTTAAACTTATGTAGTCCGAGGACCCCCCCCCCCCCTCTTCAACAATATTTTTTTTTTTGCGGACCCCATTCCAACCCCTAGGCATTTTACGTCGTTGAGACTAATTTCTGGCTCAATAATGTCATAGGTACTACGTTATAATAAATATTAGTAAAAATGTATCGCTGGTTATTTTAATAAATGGTCTTGCGCATTTATAGAGATGAATATTTTTATTATGATATAGAATAAAAAACATAAAATGAATGAAAATAGTAGTAAAAATAATTTTAAAAGTTACAAATCATAATACATTAATCTCATACAAACATTTCTTGGTCAAATATTGGTCAAAATAGATCTTATTATAATATGTTTTCTGTAAATAATTTGTACTTAATGAGATAGGTTCAGTTGTTTGAAAGTTTTATTCTGATGTCCGCTTCTACATTGATTTTATTTTATACTTTGATTTCATGTATAACAGTACCGAAGAAACCTGTTCACATACATATGTTGTGTAGAACGGAATCAAATGATGGAGTGCTTTATTTGCAAGTGCAAATAAAGCACAACAGTGCAAAAAATTACATTGTTTTCTTTATTTTTCCGTATTTGCAGTTGAATAAAAATAATTAAATTTTTACTAATTATTGTTTAGTTATGTTAATAATTAGTTAAGTAACAACAAATACAAAAACATGTAGGATTTTTATTAAATGAGTTATTTGAATAAAAGAACTTTACATCTCACAACTTTTAATCAAAGTTGTGAGATGTAAAGTTAATGTCAAAATTCTTTCGCGGACCCCCGGTAATGGCTACGCAGACCCCCAGGGGTCCACGGACCACATTTTAAGAACCTATGCTGTAGATGATTATCAGGATGTAGTTAATTGAAGCTATACTCTGATGTAGTTAAATGAAGCTATACTCCGATGTAGTTAATTGAAGCTAATAAATGTAAATATACAGAGAAATTTTCCGTGAGATCTTTTTTTAATGTTTAACGTCATTAAGAAAAATGTGCTGTATCTTGTTTGCAAATACAATTTAGATTTATGTACATTATTCAACCTGATGCCATTTAAAGATAATTTATCTTCTTCAGCTATAGCTGTTCACCGGAGCATGCAGTCACTAAGAATTCTCTTTCAGAATAATATCATTCCATTCAAGCGTCAGTGATTTAGTACAACGGCTCAAAACTTCTTTAAAAACATATAAGAAGTGTTTTCAGTGGGTAATAGCTATATATATATATATATATATATATATATATATTGTACACACACACACACATATATATATATATATACATACATACATATATATATATATATATATATATATATATATATATATATTGTACACACACACACACATATATATATATATATACATACATACATATATATATATATATATATATATATATATATATATATATATATATATATATATATATATATATGTATATATATGTATATATATATATATATATATATATATATATATATATATATATATATATATATATATATATATATATATATATATACATATATATATAATTGGATTGAGACATGTGTTAGGCCCAGGAACTTATACAAGGTAATGAATTCTTAATAATTATAAGATAAAAAGAACTTTTTATGTACCATGTTTTTAAATTTTCTGTTGAATCATATAAAGTTGACAATTCTATGTATTAATAAATACTTTTTTGATGAATTATCCCATCATCTTGAAAGAAAACGGTCAAATGCGTCATAAAGAGAACAATTATAAGAAATTTTCAAACAACAAAATTAACTGAAAATGAATTCAATACTGCTTAAAGAAGGCTAAAAGTATCAAAAGAATTTATTGTCATCGTGTTCTGAGCTATTCTAAAAGTTTCAAATGTCTAGCTAGTCGGGAAGTTAGTTAAAAATCGATTGCAAGATTTGTACTGGACAAACACACAAACAAGAAAGCGAGTTAATAAAAACATAGTAAAAATAGGCCCAAATTCATTAGCTGATTATTCAATATAAACCAAATCAACTAACTATAAGCCAACAAGTCGGTTACATTTATCTCTTATGGAATAACTCGGGATTTGAATTTCGGAAGCTTTATTTTAGAATTCCTCGTGGCCACCACTTCAAGTTACTCCATTGCTTTGCCTACTGGCAAAGAAGACTGTGAACGGATCTGACAACTTGGATAGGACGTACGCAGACTTTGAATAGCATTCGATGTGTATGGTAGTATAGAAAAGTAATGTAGACCAACGTGATTAAAGAAACAGGATCCTTAATCTAGAATTTAGGTTCCTAACTCCAATGGCGGCTTTCTTCGAACTAAACTATCCGGGCATTGTAAAGAAGCCTTTTATTCCATTGCCTCCGATAACCTCGTATTGCTGGGATTTCTCTATTCACGCTGAACAGGCACCGTGAATTTAAGTTGTTCTGAGTTCATTACGTTAACACTTTTCAAAAAGTCTTGTCAGCAAGGTACGGCAAGTACAAATATGAGTGTGCAGTTTGAGGAACTGTTGATATTCCTCGAACATTACAATCTTAGTGGGAATCCACCAATATCCCCTCTCGTCATGTATCAAAACTTACAGTCATTTGAAGAGTGGGAGGTGAAATCCTGCAAAGACAATCATATTACGATCGTAGACGGACTTCCCCGAGGAAAGATCATACGAACCATAACACACGTCATGTATTCAAACTACTAGTACTCTTTATAGGCTACCTTATCTTCGCGCGGCGCCTTTGAGTCTGGGTAGAACGTCTCTACAGAATGTCCTTCAAGATACGGTAAGTCGCATCGTTTACAGTGCCGCTATCAGATGATACATTCTGCCGGGAAGCAATAAATTTTTCTCTGCATTACTGCATCAGATACGTGTGATGGTACCATTTCTTGCAGATGTGCGTTTTGTGTAATGTCTTTGAAAAGAAAGAAACCTTTGTTTAGACTAAACCTTTTTAGAGTTATGATGTACAGGTAACCCTCCTATAACACGGTAGATAGGTTCCTAGAAAATGCCGTGTGGTGTGAAACCGTGTTATAGGTGACCCAGAGATAGTTTAAAAAGGGGGGGGGGATTACGTTCCGAAAACTTATTAAAAACATACATTTTTTTTTAAAGATTCCATATAAGCAACTTAATTTTTTTTAAAAATATAAATGTATGTATAACACAAAAGGAAAAGAAACAAAGAAATATTATTTTCATTTAATGCGACCTTAATTTAGTAAATTTCTTCCTCGTCACTGCTCAGTACAATCAAACGAGAACGTTTTTTCGATGGAACGATATCACCTTCACTTTCGGAACCCTTTTCTTCATTTAGATTTTTTGCACCTTCTATCCTCTTTAAAAAAATTCTGTAATTTTGGTTTATTTGCTGTTTCTTACAAGTTCATTGTTGATTCACGGTATGGAGATAGACAATTTTGCAGCTCCCTTTTGAATTTTCGGCTTTTTTCGGCGGAAGGGTCTGCATTCGGGAAAAATGATTCAAGATTTTCATCTAAGCTTAGGCCTTCTTCTAATTTTATAGAGTTATAAATGAATTATTTATAATTTGTTTATAAATTTTCATGTAAAGCCACTCTAGTTCATTATTCCTTCCCGTCATTATTTTAAGGTAATTTAGTTTTTAAACGTGTTGAACAAAAATCATGTTATCTAGTGCTGTAGAGTACAGTGTTGTACAACGGTTTTCGCAATTTTTTTATCGTGTTAGAACGAAACCGTGTTACACGTTGCAGTGTTATACGACGGTTCCCGCAATTTATCTTATCGTGTTCGAGCGAAACCGTGTTGTAAGAAGCCGTGCTGTAGGAGAGCTACCTGCATTTGGCTCTCTATCATCATGTAAAGAAGCCAACTCAACTCTAGATACATGTCTTTAGGATGTTTGAAAAAAAGAGGTATATACTAATATTACTTATTCATTATTATTAATATTAATAATCTAATATTATTAAATCGACGCCCCATCACTTTAAAGGATATTTTCAAAATTTTCATTTTAAAAAAGTGCTAGATTTATCTCGGCTTATTACACCCTTTCTGCTGAAAAGTAAAATAAATTTTATACCCATAAAATGTCATCATAAGTAAGAATGGAAACTATGTAGTCCAATAACATCAATTATTCGTCGAAAACTGGCCCGTAGTTTGATTCAAAACGTATTGAATACTAAACGTTTCCATGGCGCCAATGGATGTTGCATTCGATGTGGAATAACCAGAGCACGCATCTTGGACATGCTACTGGAGCAGAATATGAACGTTTTAGACGTTCAGAACTTTCGATTTATACGAGCGGTAAAGATACAGAACATCAGCCGTAGACGAGGGGAAATGACGCACAACAAAACTATCTCTAGACTTACGTTAGCAAAGTAGCAAGTCTTAGACTTGCTCATTATTATTTATAATGAACGTCTAAAAAGCGTTAAAAGTATGGTTTGGAAAAAAGTAAACGACCTTTAGTAAAAAAGACGTGCAAAATATCTTGTATGAAAAGTCAATGTCATTTCAGGAAATCTCCTGCTTCCTGATAAGGAATTTTGTTATGATGAAATAAGAAATATTCTGCCCGTCAAGTCCGAACGTTGCTGCTACGCTCCTTTACCTGGAATTTTTTGTGTGGGTGCCCAGGAAGACGTTTAAAAGTTTCTCATATAAATAATTTGCCAGAATTTGAACCTTTTTCTAATTTACAGGTAATTTAGAATTACTTGCCCCATACTCACATAATAATTACAAGATAAAAAGAACTTTGTATATACCTTTGTTAAGTACTTTGTATATATATATATATATATATATATATATATATATATATATATATTTATATATATATATATATATATATATATATATATATATATATATATATATATATATATATATATATATATATATATATATATATATATATATATATATATATATATATATATATTACGTAATCTTCGTATTTTGGATCTCAGTAATACACTGAAGTGCAACTGAATTAGGGATACCTACCTAGTAACGAGTTGGGCCTCCTCTGGCCTTGATAACGGCTGCCACACGACGAGGCATAGATTCAACAAGTTTCTGGAAACCATCCACGGAAATGGCTTGCCAAATATTGGCTAAAGCTGTCCATAATTCAGTAAGGTTCTTTGGTGCTGTGTGATGGCCTTTCACGCCTTGTTCCAAAACATCCCAAAGATGCTCAATAGGATTTAAGTCTGGGCTTCTAGGTGGCCAATTCATGACAGAGAAATCAGAGGAATGCTCATCCAACCAGCCAGTAGCCAAGCGGGACTTGTGAGAGGTACAGTTGTCTTGCTGGAAAACTCCATTACCGTGCGGATAACAGAACAGCATAAACGGATGGAGGTGATCACCCAGCAACTCTACGTACCGAATTGCATTGAGGGAGGTTGGTACACGCACCAAAGATCCCAAACTGTGCCACGAAAAAACACCCCAGACCATGATTGAGCCACCATGCCCTTGTACAGTTCCAGCCAGGCATGCAGGATCCATGGCTTCATGAGCCTGACGCCATATTCTCAGCCTCCCGTCGGCGTTAAGTAGTCGGAATCGAGACTCATCACTCAATGCTACTCGTTTCCAGTCCTCTACACTCCAGTCTCTGTGCTCTCTTGCCCAGGCAAGACGTGCAGCCCGATGGCGAGTATAGAGCAATGGTACTCTCGTAAGTCGACGGCTCCCGAAACCCATACGGTGAAGCGAGCGTTGCACAGTCCGTTTACTGACTGTACGACTGGCACCGTCATTAAACTGGGTGGTAATTTGAGCTAATGTTTGGCTTCGCTGGCTACGTACAATACGCCTGAGCCGTCTCTCATCACGCACTGTCAAGGCTAATTGTCCTTTGCAGTTTGCCCTATCGCTAGTTTTTTTTTCCACCATCCATGTATTCTTGGTATACTCTTGACACTGTCGACCTTGAAAATCCTAGCTGTCTGACGATTTCGGAAATTGAATGGCCCATGCGTCGCGCACCTACGATTTGTCCGCGATCGAAGGCGTCTAAATCAGGCAGTTTACCCATACTGGCAATTCCAACAACTAATTCAGAACAACCACAGTACGCGCTATATATGCAGTTACCACAGCGCCCTCACTTGCGCATACATGACGCGCAGCGCTACACAATTTGCATAGGCTTTGCTATCCCTAATTCAGTGGCACTTCAGTGTATATTATTTACGTATATATACATATGCTTGCATGTGTACTTGCAATCGCACGTCGAGCTCCTCATAATGTGCGCTTAATAACACATGGGTGACCTAATCCACCAATCACCACCCCACAAAAAATAAATAAAAATGAAAATTTAAAAGAAGGGTATATCCTTGTACATTTTAAAACTGAGCTATCCAGTAGTATGGGGTTTTATTGAAATAAAAATTGACTTGATTCGTTTTACTCACGTAAAATGCTCATTATAATCTTAGGTAGCAAGGGATGCCGTTATTCTGCTTCTCAGTCAGAATCTGGCAGTAACACCCGAATGATGAGCGAAACGAATATAATGACAAGATAAGAAGAACTTTTTATACACCACGTTTTTAAATTTTCTGTTGAATCCTATAAACTTGACAATTCTATGTATTAATAAATACTTTTTTAAAACTTTTTTGATGAATTATCCCATCAACTTGAAAGAAAACGATCCAATGCGTCATAAAGAGAGCAATTATAAGAAATTTTCAAACAACAAAATTAACTGAAAATGAATTCAATACTGCTTAAAGAAGGCTAAAAGTATCAAAAGAATGCATTGTCATTGTGTTCTGGGTTATTCTAAAAGTTTCAAATGTCTAGCTAGTCGGGAAGTTAGTTAAAAATCGATTGCAAGATTTGTACTGGACAAACAAGAAGGCGAGTTAATAAAAACATGGTAAAAATATTCTCTTGCTTAAGGGATTAGTTGTAAATTTGAAAAGGAATGAATTGATGTAAAGTGAGGCAAATTACAGGTAAATTCTAGCAATGCCTTAACTCCATCAATATGTCTGTTCCTAAAAGTGGTTATGTTATAAAAGAAAACAAGTAATATATAAAAAAAAATTTTTTTAAGTCAATTCCTACTTAGGTCAACAAAGAAAAATTGGAGGGTGAACTAATAGTAGGAATTGAAAAAAAGGATTGCCTGCCAGAACCTTGCCTACTGTGCGAGATTAGGAGGGGGGGAAAGAGAGAGAAAAAGTTTGTCAGGTTGGGGATTCGATCTCGCAACCTACAGGACGGGAGAAGCCCGCGATACCGCAGTGCTACCGTTTACACAGTAACAAGAGGGAAATTACTATTCAAGAGCAAGAGACGCTCTAGGTCTAAAACTAAAATTGATTAATTAAATTTAATTAATGAATTAATATTCGAAAAAACTGTATTAACATCAAGTGTCATCCACTACAAGTTTAAAAAAATGTATTTGAACTTGAGTGGATGAATAAAAAGTACTTTTATTAACGATTGAAAATTTGAACAATATATATATAGAGAGAGAGTGTGAACTAATAGTAGGAATTGAATAATTAAATTTAATTAATAAATTAATATTTTAAAAAACTGTATTAACATCAAGTGTCATCCACTACAAGTTTACAAAAATGTATTTGAACTTGAGTGGATGAATAAAAAGTACTTTTATTAACGATTGAAAATTTGAACAATATATATATATAGAGAGAGTGTGAACTAATAGTAGGAATTGAATAATTAAATTTAATTAATAAATTAATATTTTAAAAAACTGTATTAACATCAAGTGTCATCCACTACAAGTTTACAAAAATGTATTTGAACTTGAGTGGATGAATAAAAAGTACTTTTATTAACGATTGAAAATTTGAACAATATATATATAGAGAGAGAGTGTGAACTAATAGTAGGAATTGAATAATTAAATTTAATTAATAAATTAATATTTTAAAAAACTGTATTAACATCGAGTGTCCTCCACTACAAGTTTACAAAAATGTATTTGAACTTGAGTGGATGAATAAAAAGTACTTTTATTAACGATTGAAAATTTGAACAATATATATATAGAGAGAGAGTGTGAACTAATAGTAGGAATTGAATAATTAAATTTAATTAATAAATTAATATTTTAAAAAACTGTATTAACATCAAGTGTCATCCACTACAAGTTTACAAAAATGTATTTGAACTTGAGTGGATGAATAAAAAGTACTTTTATTAACGATTGAAAATTTGAACAATATATATATAGAGAGAGAGTGTGAACTAATAGTAGGAATTGAATAATTAAATTTAATTAATAAATTAATATTTTAAAAAACTGTATTAACATCAAGTGTCCTCCACTACAAGTTTACAAAAATGTATTTGAACTTGAGTGGATGAATAAAAAGTACTTTTATTAACGATTGAAAATTTGAACAATATATATATATAGAGAGAGTGTGAACTAATAGTAGGAATTGAATAATTAAATTTAATTAATAAATTAATATTTTAAAAAACTGTATTAACATCAAGTGTCATCCACTACAAGTTTACAAAAATGTATTTGAACTTGAGTGGATGAATAAAAAGTACTTTTATTAACGATTGAAAATTTGAACAAGATATATATATAGAGAGAGTGAACTAATAGTAGGAATTGAAAAAGAAAGAAAATTAAATAGGTAAACATACAAAAACCTTTAAATGTGTTAAGAATATTTCTTGTACTATTTATGTCTCGGATTAACCAAATAAAATGTAAGGAGACGCAGCTGTTCGGACATTAGTCGTAAACCAAATTGACTCTCTTGGATTAGGTGGTGAGCAGGACATTACACGTAAATATTTGAGAGAAAACTATATTTTTCGTCTTGTAGGATCTCTCGTGTTTCTCCATTTCACTTTGAAGCCCGTCGGGAATGTTGCTGCAGCTCATAGGAATACTTTAACGTATAAGGTGACGGACTGACTACGCTGGGAGCCAGTTTTTTGAAAAAAACAACCAATTTTTTAAGGCTTTTTTGGTCTTTTATGGTAAAATAGCACTTAAAAATTGAATATGGGCAAACACTTACCTATAAATACCATACTTTTTTATAAATTGGTCAATTCGAAGTAATTTTTAATAAAATTTAGCTAAAACGCCAATCACTCTGCACAAAATTGTAATGATACTATCTTAATTTCCTTTTCACACATAATACATATGACAGTTATCTTCAAAATGACTCAGAATCTAAGAGAAATTTTAAAATGCAAAAATAATACAGACAATTTTAGGTTCCATTATGAAAATTTTCCCCTATTCGTCATTCTTTTCCTTATAAAAGCTGCCCCAAATAAAAAAACTAGTTATTACACATCGATTATTGTCGGTCATTTCATTAGCAATAGCATCTAAACCATGTCCTGAAAATTTCATGAAATTATATGCATTATTAAGTGAGATATTATGATAACGGTAGAGATTTGTGCTAAAAAAACATAATTCTTAGAAAAAAGCATTGAAAGTTTTAAAAAGCAATGTAAACAAACTCTACAGCGAATGACGAAGTTGCCAATTTCTATCAAGAAATCAATTCCATAACTGCAGCAAAGTAATGGTTGTGCACTACCAACATTATGGCACATATTATTTATCAATTAGAGAAAAAAAAATCATAAAAGCTAGAAGCTGCAATTTAAGACAACTTCCGGTTCAGTTTTGTAGCAGACGATGTTTTTTTAAAATAGCTATAACTCTGCTTCCAATTGATGTAGAATGAAAATCAAAACGGTTTTGAAAAGAGAAAAGACAGAAATACAGATTCTTGCAAAAAATAAAATTGACTAAAATAGACAAAAATGACATTTTGAGAACGTAGGCGGTCACCTTAACCACACACTTTTTAAAACTTTCTTATATCGCTCTATTCGGAAGTCGAATTCTGCGTTTCGGTCAGATATGCTAACTTTTGGCCATGTATGATACTAAGGAATTAAGCTCGTAATGCGAAGAGATGTGTCTATATAATAACAGCTGAAGGTAAACAAATATTAGTTTGTGTTAGCAGACACGGGGACGGGCTAATCTCGCGAACCGAGCATAGCAGGATATCGTGACTGGTACCGATGGACGCGGTCGGACGAGGCGCGTGCACTGATGCCATCCTCAACTTTCAAAACTTTAAACTTTTTAAATTATTCAATTAAAACCGCCGAACTCAAAAGAAGCGGATAATAAACAGATGTCATTCCGGGTGGGCCAGCTCCTTTCCGTTTCGCAAATTTCCACTATTTTCATGCATGCAAAATTAAACTTTTCTGCCCACCAGTCGACAAATTTTTTATTTCCATGTGTTCTACAACTCTTCATCTTTAAGGATATGCACATTTTCAAAAAGTTAAAAATGTTTTTCACTGCAAACGAAGCTTTTTCCCCAAAGCAGTTTTCCGAATTTCACGAAATCGACAATTTGGATGGACAAATATTTCGGTTTTCTGCACCTATTAATGTCAATTTTACGATTTATCGGTATTTTATAGATGTTCAGCTTCAAAAATATACCAAATGCATTTAATAGAAAAAATGTTATCATTCTAAAAAAGCGTACTTACGAAACTCACTTTTGAAATTTCCCGCACTGATCGCCATTGTATCTTAATGTAACTTGAATGCCGAGTTCGTAATTTTTCGACTTATTATTTTACTCACTAATAATTCCAGCAAATTCGTTAGATTAATTTCTAACTAATGAGGAAGTGATGAGGATTCTTCCGCCACCAATTTTGAATTCATCAGAACTATCTTTCTATTTTTTTAAGCAATTTTTGCCCCATGAGATGTAATGCTTACATTCCGCCCTGTTGCCAAAAGGAAAATAACCAAATGCCAAAATAGTTCAGAAAGAGTCATTTATTTAATAATTGAAATCCAGAAATAATTTTAAAGCACCAGAAATAATTTTTGTTTTTGGAAATGAGAAGTTAAAATCTTTAGAATTTATTCTAATTCAATGAACTTCTTTTTTGTTTAAAAAGCAAAATTTGAGAACGGAAATTTGAAAGAATTATTTCAAAAGCCAAAAACCAAAATTTGATAAAGAAAATTTTAAATAATTATTTCGTTTTTAAAAATTCTAATATATTTTTAAAAGTCATTAAAAAGTTTTTAATCTTTAAGAAATAAAAACATTTTATTTTAAATCGAAAAAGAAACACATCGGGTTGCCACTCAGCTAGTCTTACTATTAACAGCTGAAGGTAAACAAACGTATGTTTGGTAGTGAGCAGTCCACGGGGACGAACCGAGCACGAACCGAACATAGCAGGATATCGCGACTGGTACCGATGAACGCGGACGGACGAGACGCGTGCACTGATGCCATCTTCAACTTTCAAAACTTTAAACTTTTTTAATTATTAAATTAAAACCACCGAACTCAAAAGAAGCGGACAACAAAAACAGCTGACATTCCGGGTGGGCCAGCTCCTTTCCGTTTCGCAAAATTCCACTATTTTCATGCATGCAAAATTCAACTTTTCCGTCCAACAATCGACAATTTTTTTTTATTTCCATGTGTTCTACGAGTCTTTATCTTTAAGGATATACACATTTTTATAAAGTTAAAAATGTTTTTCATTGCAAACGAAGCTTTTTCCCCAAAGCAGTTTTCCGAATTTCGCGAAATCGACTCTTTTGATGGACAAATATTTCTGTTTTCTGCACCTATTAATGTCAATTTTACGATTTATCGGCATTTACTAGATGTTCAGTTTCCAAAATATGCCAAATACATTTAATAAAAAAAATGTTATCATTCTAAAAAAGCGTACTGACAGAACTCACTTTTGAAATTTCCCGCCCTGATCGCCATAGTATCTTAATGTAACTGAATGCCGAGTTCGTAATTTTTCGACTTATTATTTTACTCGCTAATAAGTCCAGCAAGTTCGTGAAATGTGTTTCTAATTAATGAGCAACTGATGAGGATTCTTCCGCCACCAATTTTGAATTCATCAGAACTGTCTTTCTATTTTTTTAAGCACTTTTTCCCCCACGAGATTTAATATTTACATTCGGCCATGTCGCCAAAAGGAAAAATTATTAGTTGAGAACGAGTCATTTAATAATTGAAAAATAATTTTAAAGTACGAGAAAGAATTTTAGTTTTAGGAAATGAGAAGTTAAAACCTTTATAATTTTTTCTAACTGAATGAACTTCTTTTTTGTTTAAAAAGGAAAATTGCGTCAAAACGTTATTCAGGCTTGCCTTGATAAAAGTACATTTATCTTTTCAATATTTACTTTAAAACATTTTACACCACTAGGTGGATGATCTTTCCAAATACAACAAAACATTTTTAAGATCCATTTCATTTTAAATCGAAAAAAGCAACACATCGGGTTGCACTCAGCTAGTGTTACATATGCACCGAGATATCTACTTCGTTTGTCATTTTGAGGTATTTTTTTAACATGTCTTATAAAAAGGGTCGCCACAACTTCAAGGAGCACTTGTCATCATGTTCTTTTTTAAAAAATATTTTTGGATAATATAATAAGACATATTAGCTTTACGAAAATTAATAAAAGATTTAAAGGTTGTTCAAAAAATATTCGGTTCTAAGTGCATATATCTGTTCGAAAAAAAAAAAGTTTTTTCCCCAAAGCTGTCTGTTTACTGTAATACGGAAGTTTTTAGATTTAACAGATGCTCTTAATATCCCCAATAATTATGGATACACCGCTACATAATATCCACAGTAATTATTGGGGTTATAAACAAGCTGTGTGTTTCTGTTTTACGTTTCCCACAAGATTTTTGTTAGAAATATTTTTATGTTTAGTACATGGAATTAGAATCTCGATAAACAGACATCGGAATTAAAATGTCTGTGGATATCGGTTTCAAAGTTTCCTGAATCAGAATTCTTAAGGCTGCTATGTACTAAGAAAAAAAATCGTATTTCTCTTTTCCTCTTCTTGCAGACTCTTGTGGTGGGAGGAGTCCAGTTGACAGTTCGAGAATTTCACCCCCCTTAGGATTAACATTTTGAGGGATTGTAATGGCTCTCTCTCTATAGAGGGTTAAGCGCTGCCCCCCAATTTTTTATTTAAAATATATTTTTGTCAACTATTTACAGGAACATAAATGCCGATAATCCAATAAAATTGGTATTGTCGAGTAGCCTGAACTTTTCTGCAAAGCGCTACAGGATTCATTTTATAAATTTCGTCCACCGTAGGAATTTATGAGCTTTTAAAACACACTATATGATTTTTACCCGAAAAATTTAAATTTAAAAATATTAATTTCATTTTTTTTTTAAATGAAAAATGTACACAAATGTAAAATTTCTTTCTCTATGACGGAATTCAATGTTTTAAAAAAAAATCTTTGAATCCAAGTCGGCAATCCGAGGACAAATTTTCTCCATAGGTTAACATTGAGGTGAGCGAATCCAATGGGGTTAGTACATAGCAGCCTTAATATCCAAATGAAATCCTCGAGGCTTTGTTGAAAAAACTGGGAAGGAAGTTCGACTGATCGCACGCATAATTGGGCGGTGTCACCAGCCTACAGGAGTTTAAAAGTGGGTTCAGTAACTGGTGGGATGTGCCGCATGTTAAGTTATCTGCGAAAGAAATTATTAATATTCTATGTCTAATAATATTCTTTCTATTGACTGGAGAACCCACCATCAGTAACCGGTACATTCAATTGAAGGCTTTATTAAAACTCAATGTTTTCAGTTTCAGTGTAGTGTGGGTGGGTTCCTTGCTGCATAGCACTGCCCAATTACAGCTTGCCTCCTTCTGTTTATTCGGGATCTCAAACTATAAAGCCTGCTCACTAATAAATGCAAATAAATTCCCGAAATCAGTATATGCAATGTAGAACCAGAATCTTTTTTTTGGATTGATTTAAGCCATTTGCAGTATCGTAAACTGCAGAGTGTATCCATAATTATGGATTTAGTTTTTGGTTCATTTCATGGTGACGTTCCCGCTCAAGGAAACTGTTTTCTGTTTATCGAAAAATTTTCAAATCCTTCCAAAAATGTCTATGTAGTGTATGACCCACCCTTGAGATCAGTTGAAGCAAACAAATGAATTTCAATTTCATTTGCGATATCGTTGCGAGTAGTCAACACATGGGAAAGGAAGGGTCAAACAATATAACTGATCACCCCCCCCCCCAAAAAAAAAAAAACAATTCCAAATCTTCTCAGGTAGCATTCTTGCAAAGACCATTGCAACATAAACTTGATGTACCTCTTTTGTGACACGTCTGCGATTTTCCAATGTCTACGATACGCCGACTAAATGAAGCACCTATAAAACAATAACCATCATTTGTATTTACTGTGTATAATAATAACCAGCTACCTGATTTATAACATGAGTAGTCACCACAACGGAAAAGAAGCCCAAAGAAACTGTTCGTCCATTTCTACTCCCGTGTTTGGCTCAGTAAGCTGAAATTCAGCAGCACAATAATCTAACAGGCTCACGCGCCTGTTGCTTGCTCGCCATCGAAGACAGTTTTAAGACACCCAAAATTGAGATCATATTTTTTTCTCTTTCTTTTCGTGAATATTTGACTTAAGGCAAAAGAAACTTATCTTGACTTATGGGCAAAAGAAAGGACTTTTTTAATAAAACTAATTGCCTGCTTGCTTCCGATGAGTTCTTGTCAATGACTTCACCTGCAGTTCAATTTCAATATAATCTATTCCTTTTAAGTTATTTATTTCAACGTCACTTGAATCTTATAGTTTATTAACAATTCAAACAGCTATTTGTTTTATTTTCGAACTATTTTGTGTTCATCTACAGGGGCTGTTCGCACATTTTTTAGACGATTTTGGTAAGCGGCAATAAAAAAGCGTTTGCTGCAAAAGAAATAATTGCAATTGTACTATGTTTTTAAAAGTCAAAATTATCGTCTGCGGCTTGAAAATTTTGTTTTTATTCAAAATGGCGTTTTTAACAAAGCAGTGATTCGAAGGCTACATTTATGCTCTTTCCGAAGAGAAATATGCATACTCCGTTATCCAAAAACGATGTGAGTGCCATGGTTTTGTGATATCTAAAGCGTCGATAGGTAATATCGTCAACAAGAAAGGAAAAAAATGTCAAATTGAGCCTCAAGTGGGACAAAAATTCCAAAAAAGTATCCGAGGAAAAAACGGACATCTTCGACTATTGCAAAGGTACGTTGTTTAATGTTAAAAGAAAATCCCCCTAGTCAAAGGACAGTTGCAAAATCATTAAAATGCTCGGTGTCCACTGTAGACAAAATGGTAAACGTTGATTTAAATCTTAAGAAAGCGAAAAAACGCAATGTGCATCGTCTTCTTCCAAATCATATCGCTGAACGCAGGACACGCTGCAGAATTCTATATGAGAAACACTTATCCAAAGAAAAATGGAAAACAACTGTCACAATAGATGAATCATGGGTGTATTTAAATGATTGCAACAAAAAAGAGCCATTTATTATCATAAAAGAGAAGAAAAAAATTTAAGTACATGGTTCAAAGAATCGAAAGAAAGTTTTTCTAATGGATTTATGATTGTTGCTGGTTTTTCTTATAATGGAAAGTTAAAAAGAAAGAGAGTGGAAAAAATGTCTAGATTAACTCCAAATACTATCAGGAACATATTTCATCGCCAATTTTTCTGAATGAAATACCATCGCTTTACCCACAGTGCCATCAATCTGTGAGACTCCATCAGGACAAAGCTAGCAGTCACACATCAAAATCCACTGTAAATTTCCTAAAAGAAATGGAAC
>OU015496.1:5121983-5181983 GCA_907164885.2 Dolomedes plantarius
CGTTCAGTGTTCTCGGATGCCGTTTTCGTAACGCTCGCTTTGATAAACTGAAAGCACAAAAGTCCCTTGGAGAAGCGTCAGGTGATTTTACAGGTATTTCATTAAATGGGATACACTTTATTCCTGTTTCTGATTCTTTCTTTGCTAAATAAGTGACACTTGATTTAAGGGTGTGACTAGAGGCTTTGCGCATATGAAGCTGAACTTCATCAATGTCCTTTCCATATAATAATGGAATTTTTTCTTCAAAAATGGGTTCTAAAATATTCTGCTGATAATAGAGTGAATAAATTTTGGCTTTACTTGCGACTCTTTTGAATTTAATTTGCCGATGTAACAAAAACCGGCAACTATCATGAATCCCTTTGGGAACTTTTCTGTACACTTACGAGGCCATTTCGTACGGTCATCCCCGTCAGTTGAGCAATAGAAAATTGATCTTTTTTTTATTACAGTCACTTAAATACACCCATGCCCCATCGAGTGTTACCACAAATTTTCATTTTTTAGCAGCTAGGTGTTTTTCATATAATTTCCTACGATTTGTTTTTCTTTCAGCAATATGCTTTGGCAAAAAGCAGATGAACTTTAGATTTAAACATCTTTTTTAACTTCAAATCTTTATGAATGGTTTTACTTACAATGTCAGAAGACATTCCTAGTTTCGATGCAATGGATCTTTGAGTCGGTGGATTTTCTTTTAGGATCAGAGAATTCACTTTCTTGATATTTACTTACGTTCGAACAGTCTAAGGATGAGGTTTCGCGGTCATGTTTCAATTTTTACTTTCAGTTAGCCTTTTTTTTCCTTTCAAATTTAATATATTATAAATACCTTTATTTGAAATGCCATCACCGCGATTTTTACATCGCTTTATAATTTTTCTCCTCGGAAAGCGCAGTTACGTAACCGTCCAGCCATTTATCAATTTTAGGAGCTATTTCCAAAATAAATCTTTCATGTTACATTGCAATCAAAACAAAAGAGTAGCAGACGGTTATTCTGAAGTTGCCAAATTTTTATCTCAAAATGCAAACGCCAAAAATAAATTTCAAAATCGTTTCCATAAAGTGCGAACGACCTTCTGTAGATGATACATTTTGGTGCGGCTAAAAAACTCTAGACACGAACTCTGGTCTCCAGTAAGAAGTCGGTACGGTAACTTCTCCGAGTATGATTTGACTCTTTCGAGACATAAAATTTTTCGTTATTTAGGAAAAACACACTGTTGGAGAATTAATTCTAAACTTGCCGTAAAAAGCACGATTACGAAAAGTCGGTCGTTCGGAATGGAAAAATAAGGGGTGATGATGATTGTTGATGTTGTTGTTGTTGTTGTTGTTGTTGCTTATGCCCCTTGACCGATATCAACATCAGATCAAGTCCCGAAGGCTATGGGCGATGAAGGTGCGGCTTCTGTTTTGAATCAGGAACTCGAAGGTTAGAGTCCGACTTGGCTAAATGGCCAGGTGATGGCCGAATGTCTAGGGCGCTGGCATTCGGTATCAAAGTATGTGGGTTCGAGTCACACTGTCGGCATGAATCTTTGTAACCTTTCGGAATCGGCTTTAAACTGCAGGTGCCGGTCTAACTAGCCTTCGTGTAGCAAAAAGTTGATCGTAGCGCTCCAAACCAAACCGACTTGGCTAAATGACCGGTCCCGTCATTTTGAGCCGAGTGAAGTGACGAGACCTGAACACTTGACCCCGCGTCTCCACAGGTAAGTTTGAGGACATTGTAGCCACGCCCTATTTTACGTGCCCCGGCCACCATGAGTGAACACGGCAGTGGATTGGCATCGAACCAGGGACGTTCAGATCGCTGCTCTTGCCAACTGGGCTACCGCGCCCATGGTGATGATAATGATAATGTAACTGAACTAATGTCGAATTATGCGACAAGGCAAATCTCATCTTGATGGTCATGTCATTCACTTCGAAATCCTTCAATTTCTTTTACGAGATTGAGACAGCACTCCTTGCAACGTCAGGATATCATTTCCAAGATGTTTTCTGGGGAGTTCTGCTAGGAGAAACACGCGAGTTTAACAATTTATGGGCAACGTTTAACGCAGTGGTTCCCAACCTTGGGTACGCGGACAAGCAGCTACCGGTACGCGAATGATTTTACAATTTAAAACAAAAGTCTATTAAAAATCTGTATTGCGAAAAAAGAAAAGAAATGACTATAATAACTAATAATCCATACGTTTTAATATTTTAGTTTGGAATTTCTTATCCATTGTTTGTGTTGTAATACTTTATTGGGATTTACCTAATCTCAAAAGATGCCGTCTACACCTGAATGTGTTATCTATGACAGCCCCATAAAAATTTGGCACTCGCCTGCGAATTATAACAGTGTCTATAACTGTGTTTGCGAATTATAACTGTGTCTGAGAAGTTTCTTGCCAAGCAGTAAAATTTTTAATGCCATTTGCGACCACATATTTATGTGAAAAGGGATTTTCTGCAATGACTGCTATGAAAACCAAATATAGAGCTTTGCTGGACATTGAATCGGATCTTCCCCTTAAACTGACAAACACTGAGCCCGATGTTACTTCTTTAGTTAATAATAAACAGGCCCAACCTTCTCACTAATTATATATTTTTTAAATTGATTATTATATTTTATGTCTATGTTTAGCAATAAAAATATATCCCAAGTTACTTGTCTGTATTACAAATGTTCTCCATTGCATTTTATTCCCCATTTCAAAATTTTTGGTCTACCGGTACGTCATCAAATTGTTTACAACGTGCAGGTACGGAACTATAAAAAGGTTGGGAACCCCTGGTTTAACGTATTACATTGTTAGCAGATGAAGAACTGCGTATGGCAGAATGCGTTCTTTATCGTATACAGTTAAATACTGAGTAATCCACCAGCTTATATGTGAGACACAGATGTTCCCGATTGTGAGTTCGTGCTAGTAATGCTGTTTGCAAAGCTCACTCAAGTTATATGCTTAAGGAGAGGACCTTCTGGGGCGAAATATCTGTTGGAAAGTCCAACTGCAGTTATGGCCAAAACATTCCAAGAATGCATCTCGAGGAATCTTAAGCAAGTTACATGATGATTATAAATTTCAATAATAATTTACATAAATAACATTTTAAACATGCAAAGAGAGCCATGAGTAAGAGACAAACTAAGTGCTGGCTTTGTCTGAGGGGTTTTATGACATCTAAATTCAGTGGCTAGTTTTAAAACATCTATGTTGACTATCGTTTAATGTTGTTTTCATATGTTTATGAGGTCTACTTTAGTCGAGTAAAATTTTGTCATTCGCATTTACTCCAATAAGGCACTTTTGTGAGATAATGCGAATTTCATTTTTTTTTTTAAACAGAAAGAACATCTCCCCGAGATTTAATATCAATGATAGATTTCGATGTGTGCACCTTTTGTAGCACGAAAAACGTCTAAATGGTAATCTAGGTCTCTCCTAGTGTTCCGTGGCATATCAGGCGTTATTAGACTTTTTTGCTTGGGGATTCATTAAATACGTTGTGCATAAACAAAAAATTGAAAGTGTGGATGAGTTGAAAAAGCGTATCATTCAAGCAATTCGTGTAATAACTCCTGATGTGTACGAAACACTTGGAGAGCACTGGATTACCATTGAAACGTTTTTCATGCTACAAAAGGTGCACAGATCGAAACCTATGACTGATATTAAAACTTGGTGAGATGTTCTTTCTATTTAAATAATTTTTTTAAATTCTAATGGGTAGTTCCGAAAAAAAAAGTCATGACTTTTAGATGCCTTTAGCCCGGACATCCTGGCTAAAATAAATTTTATCTTGGACACAGAGGCAGAGATCGGGGTTGATTTTTCTGCAACAATGGTTTGGTTTGGTTTTGGAGCACTACGGTCATTTTTTGTTACTCGAGGGTTAATTAGACCGGGGCCTACTGCTTAAAGCCGATTCCGAACGGCTACAAACATCCATGCGAATTGTGGGATTCGAACCCGCAGACTCTGTTACCAAAGGCTAGCGCCCTAGCCATTCGGCCATGTAGCCCCGGCCTGTAACCATGGAGAATAATCATTTGGGTAGGGAAAGTGGGGTTTGCGGAAGCCTAGGTGTATGAGTAATCTAACGTAACCAAGCAATCGTCCTTTCGAAGTGGCAATTGTACAGTCACTTCGTCCTTGCAGATATTCAATAAGAAAAAGTAGTCATATGTATTAATGAATTTGGATTTTGTATATTTAACTAAAAGAAAAATTAAGTACTGTCTCAAGATAAATGAAAGGATAAAAATGCTCTTTTTAGGTTAAAAAATTAAATGTAGAAAAATTTTGGTTCGGATTCTGGCAACAACACATTCAATTTCCAGCCTCAAACCATATTGAATATTGGCTGAAAAAGGCTGTATTTAAATGGATAACACTGTTTCCAAAGAAATCTGGCAACATTTTCCCGTAGCATAATTACCAGTGATTATTAAAACATCGGCTTTATCGCTGTGAACAGCGTCACTTCAGATGCAAATCACACAATTTAATCTGTTAGAAAATTCCTTGATTTTAAAAAAAATCCAAGGTCAAGTTGTTATAACAATCAATACACAGAGTTGTCAAAATCGTTTCTCAGAACAAAATTCCACTGTTCCGCATTATTTGAGTTTAAGGTGACTCCCTACGTTGAAAATGTCATTTTTTGACTATTTTGGTCAATTTTATTCTTTGCAAGAATCGTATAATTCAATCTTTCCTTTTTTCAAAACTGTTTTGTTTTTCATTCTACATCAATTAGAAGCAGAGTTATAGCTATTTAAAAAAACATCGTCTGCTATAAAATTGAAGTGACAAACAACTTTAAATGCGTTTTTCTCAGAATTATTTTTTTTAGCACAACTCTCTACCGTTATCGTGATATTTCACATAATAATACATATAATTTGATAAAATTTCCAGGAAATATTTTAGATGCTATTGTTAATGAAATGACGTACAATAATTGATGTATAATAAAAAATTTTTTATTTGGAGCTGTTTTTATAAGGAAAGGAATGACGAATGGGGGTAAATTTTCATATTGGAACATAAAATTGCGTGTATTATTTTTGCATTTTAAAACTTCTCTTAGATTGCAAGTGATTTTGAAGATAACTGTCATATGTATCATGTGTGAGAAGGAAATTAAAATAGCATTAGGATTTTGTGCAGAGTGATAGGCGTTTTAGCTATATTTCATTAAAAATTTCTTCAAATTCACCAATTTATAAAAAAGTATGCTATTTACAGGTAAGTTTTTGTTCCTTTTTTAATTTTTAAGTGCTATTTGACCATAAAAGACCAAAAAATCGTTTAAAAAATTATTTTTTTAAAAAAATTGACTCCGAAGTTAGGCAATTACCTTAAAATCGACAAGGGGCTCAATATTTAATTTCATTAGACTTCAATGTGTGCAGTTTGCATGCTGTTTGTTGAGCCACAGAAACAAAATATCTCAACTGCTAGAAGGATTCTATCCAGTTGAACTGGGACATATAATAGACATAAAGGCATACTAATAGGCTTTTTGAATACAATGTTAAAAAGTTGCCACTCAGAATGGTCGTCAAATAATATGTAAAACTAACATGTTATTTGCATAACGGGAACTTAGACATATTACTGATATGAAATTAGCTATAGGCAATCATAGCTAATTTCATATCAGTAATATGTATTTCATATCAGTCATGCTCCACGTCTGAGACAGAACTACATTTATTAGATTAAACTTGTTGCAATGTGGATTTTATTTAACAAGCCGTGCTTTCCTAGAAACCTAAATATTTCTGAGGGAATAATATTAGTTAATTTGTGAATCTCTCAGTTTTTGACTCGATCAGCGGAAATAATAAAAAATAAGTATGAATTTCGTTCTAATACTTTCCAGAAACTTTTCATTTTTTTCTATTTTTTCGCTAAAATTTTACTACTATTATGAGGATAAAAAAAGCTTTCCCTCGACGTTATAAAATTATGCCTGAACTTTGATTTGGTGCAAAAATCATGAGATAATTCTCGACTCATATTCTCAAAATTTTAGCGAAATGTGGTTGAAATAAGGTTTCCAACAAGCGCACAGAGCTTTAATGAAAGAAATAATAATTAAAAAAAATTAAAAGCAGTTCTCATTCTATATAACTCCTTCGGGAAGGTTTATATATAACATTTTGAATTGTAACACAAGGATATGGATAAAAAAATGATAGCCTAACTATTTGTTTACAGCTTTGCTAAGAGGAAATGAAACAAAGAAACTACATGACTATTAATGGTTCCCGAATATTTTTTGAAAATTTTTGATAAACATCAGTGATAGCCACGAAGTTCGGGGATGTTGATGCTAGAAGCATCTTCAACAACACTTAAGGCGGCTGTGTAATAACCTTATTGGATTCGTTCACCTATGGAGAAAATGTGTCTGCCGACTTGGATTTTTTTTTTCCAAATTGTATTCCGTAATAGAAAATTTTTTCACCTTGGAGCATTTTTCCTTAATAAAGGGGCGCAAATACAGAAGGTCGTTCGAACTTTATGGAAACGATTTTGATAGCTGAGTTTTATGTATAAATGACGTATTTTTTGCGTTGATTTGCTTCTATCTGATAGGCATGGCACTTGGCAATAGTTCTAGCTCGAATTTTCCATGAAAGTAAATGTTTCTTAGTACTGTCATGTCAGTTTTACCTCATTCTTGGACTGTGTTTCAAAGTCCGTTCAGTGTTCTTGGATGCCGTTTTCCTAAGGCTCGTTTTAATAAACCGAAAGCGCAAAAGTACATTTGAGAAGCGTCATGGGATTTTACAGGTATTTCATTAAATGGGATACACTTTATTTCTGTTTCTGATTCTTTGTTTCCTAAATAAGCGGCAGTTGATTTAAGGGTGTGACTAGAAGCTTTGTCCATATGAAGATCAACTTTATCAATGCCCTTTCCATATAAGACTGGAATTTCTTCTTCAAAAATGGGTTCTAAAATATTCTGCTGATAGTAGAGTGAATTAATTTTGGCTTTACTTGAGAATTTTATTATTTTTAATTTGCCGTTGTAACAAAATCCTGCAACTATCATGAATATCTTTGGGAACTTTCCATATTTCAGCAGCAAGGTGTTTTTCATATAATTTTCTACAATTTGTTTTTCTTTCAGCAATATGCTTTGGCAAAAGCAGATGAACTTTAGGTTTAAACACCTTTCTTAACTTCAAATTTTTATGAATGATTTTACTTCAGCCAGAGGACATTGCTAGTTTCGGTGCAATGGATCTTTGAGTCGGCGGATTTTCTTCTAGGATCAGAGAATTCCCTTTCTTGGTATTTACTTACGTTCGAACAGTCTAAGGATGAGGCTTCGCGGTCATGTTTTCATTTTTACTTTCATTTAGACGAATTTTTCCTTTCTAATTTAATATATTATAAATACCTTTTTTTGAAATGCCATAACCACGATTTTTACACCACTTTATAATTTGTTGATACGAATTTTTCTCCCCGGAAAGTACAGCTACGTAACCTTTGAGCTATCTATCAATTTTAGGAGCCATTTTCAAAATAAATTTTTTATTTTACATTCCAATCAAAACAAAACAGTAGCAGGTGATTATTCTGAAGTCGCCAAATTTTTATCTCAAAATGCAAAACGACAAACATAAATTACAATATCGTTTCCATAAAGTGCGAACGCCCTTCTGTATGTGTGTTTGCTTGTTTGTTTGTGTGCGTGCGCGCGTGTTGTATATATGTATTCATAATATATATAAGCAGTATTACACATACTTATATACATAAAGAAATGCATACATACAATTGCTTCAAAATGAATGGTGTATAAATGATAAAACTATGTATAGATTTAAGTGTCTCCCGAGGAAATTTTAAATCTCGCCAAGAAGAAGCTTTGCTCAGAAAATACCAGTTTCTTATAAAACATTCTGATTTTGAAGATTTCCTTACCTTTTTCACAGAAGGCGGAACACTCCATGTCCATGATTTTCAACTTGATATTGACTGGATTCAGTTTCGCGTCTACTCTAAATAATGCTCGCCGGATTTCGAGGGCTCTCAATTAAGACGGCAGAGTACACGAAAAATATATCCTGACTACTAAACCGTGTGAGGCCGGTTTAGTAGTCAGGAAGCGTTATTTTGGAACCTATATATAGGCCCCATACTTAAGGGATATTCAAGGGATTTTCTTCGGGAAGAGGGAATAGGGTAGATATTTCCCTTTCCGTCATATCCCTTCCCTTATATACATCTAACACTAAAAGAGACGGAAATGAGGCAAAAAAGAAATCTCAAGGTTGTGTTCGCGCCGCTCAAGGACATGATTTTAAGGGATTTAAACTGTTCATCGAAAGCGTATACAAGTGACCCTCCTATAACACGGTAGATAGGTTCCTAGAAAATGGCGAATTGTGTGAAACCGTGTTATATGAGAAACAGAGACAGTTCAAAAAAGGGCGGTTACGTTCTGAAAACTTATTAAAAACAAACATTTAAAAAAAAATTTCATCTAAGCAATTAATTTTTATTAAAAACATAAATGTATGTATAACACAAAACGAAAAGAAACAAAAAATATTATTTTCATTTAATGTGACCTTTATTTAATAAATTTCTTCCTCGTCACTGCTCAGTACAATCAAACGAGAACATCTTTTCGGTTGAAAGATGTCACCTTCACATTCAGAACCTTTTTCTTCCTTTAGATTTTTTACACCTTCTACCCTCTTTAAAGAATCTGTAATGTTGGTTTGTTTACTGGTTCTTACAAGGTCATTGTAGATTTCACGGTATGGAGATAGACAATTTTGCAGCTCCCTTTTGAATTTTCGGCTTCTTTCGGCGGAAGGGTCTGCATTCAAGAAAAATGATTCAAGATTTTCGGCTAAGCTTAGGCCTTCTTGTAATTTTATAGAATTATAAATGAATAAATTATAATTTGTTTATACATTTTCATATGAAGCCACACCATAGTTTATTGTTCCTTCCCGTCATTATTTTAGAATAATGATTTAAAAATGATTTTATAAAAAAATTGGCTCCGAACGTAGCCAATTTTTAAAAAATAATTTTTTTAAAGATTTTTTGGTCTTTTAAGGTAAAATATCACTTAAAAATTAAAAAAAAACAAAAACTTACCTGTAAATACCATACTATTTTATAAACTGGTCAATTTGAAGTAATTTTTAATGGAATTTAGCTAAAACACCTATCGCTCTGCAGAAAATTCTAATGCTAGTATTTTAATTTCCTTCTCACACGTGATACAATGACAGTTATCTTCAAAATCCCCTGCAATCTAAGAGAAATTTTAAAATGCAAAAATAATGCAGACAATTTTATGTTCCAATATGAAAATTTTCCCCGAATCGTCATTCCTTTCCGTATAAAAACAGCCCCAAATAAAAAACTATTTATTTTGCATGAATTATTGTGCGTCATTTCATTAACAATAGCATCTAAAACATGTCCTGAAAATTTTATCAAATTATATTAATTATTATGTGAAATATCATGAAAAGGGTAGAGATTTGTGCTAAAAAACATAATTCTGAGAAAAACGCATTTAAAGTTGTTTGTTTCTTCAATTTTGTAGCAGATGATGTTTTTTAAAATAGCTATAATTCTGTTTCCAATTGATGTAGAATGAAAATAAAAACGGTTTTGAAAACAGAAAAGATTGAATTACGCGATTCTTGCAAAAAATAAAATTCACCAAAATAGTCAAAAATTGACACTTTTAACGTAGGTAGTCACCTTAAGACAAAAACGTTTTGAAATAATTTTTTTGTAGCGATAATATATCCATAATCTGCTTGCTAATCTGTGATTCGAAAGTTACCGAAGTCTAACATTGGATGGAAGATAAAGTGTCGCACCGGGTTATTACGAAGTATTCATTATCGTTCACTTTATGAGAATAGGAGATATCTTCTTTCCAAGTTCATTGACTAGCAGACAGTGCCGGATTTCTGTCTAGGCCTACAAGGCCCCGGCCTAGGGGCCCAGCCAGCCTAAGGGCCCCGGTGGCTTTACATTAGCTCAAAAGCCTGGCTTGCCTTATCAAAAAGCTTTATCGAAAATAATATTTTAATAAATATTTTTACTATATATTTTTACTGCACGAGCGCATACGTAGGAATTGCGCTCCGAATGCTGTTGTATACACCAGCGTCGAACTGCTCAGCAGAACGGTCGTTTTCAGCGCTAAAGAGAGTAAAGAATTACTTTACATCTAACATAGGAGAGAACAGGCTCAATTCACTCTCTGCAATGTACATAGAGTCAGAATTTATGCAGTCAATTGACAATGATGACGTCATTCGTTCTTTTGCACAGGAGAAAGTTCGTCGTTTGATTCTGTAAATTTTATAGAATAACGTAACTATAGTAACATAGACTGTATTATTCTGATGTTTATTAAAGTCGATTAAAAATTATATGTTCTGTACTAGTGCATTTAATTTGCTAAATTTCCAAAATAGCTTCGAGATGGTGGGGGGTCCAAATGTCAAGTGCCTAGGGTCCCTGGGTCTCTAAGTCCGGGCCTGCTAGCAGATAGATTTCTCTTAAGTGCAATCCGCGAAAGGGAGCTGCAGCCGCAAAATCTTCTGTTTTGGCAGTTAGAATGTTGCCCACGTTTCTCAAGTCACAAGCCAAATCGAGAAAGCTATTGCATCCTTGCTGAAATCAGCCGCATCATAGAGAGCATAGCAACAGAGATGTAGCACCCTTGTTTTTGACTTTGCAAAAGCACTTATTGTTTCAAAAAACGGTGTGCCATTTTGATACTCTCAATCTACTGTGCATAAGCTGTCTTTTGAATATTTCTGGAATCTTAAAAGTTTTAAGTGAAAGGGGATCATAACCGTGTATTTGAAGACTAGCTGAAAACCCGTACTTCTCTACGGAGTACATTCAAATTGAATACAACGGTCATTGTATGCAATTAATGCCAAAAATATGTATAAATATATTTATAATAAATACAACGATCAATGTATGCAATTGGTGTAAAAAAAAAACACGAAAAAAAACGAAAAAATATTATTTATAAAAAAAATCGTAACGGATATATTTATAGACAAAATAATATAGAAGAAAATATTCAAATTGAATCTGATAGAACATACTAAAGAATCTAGTACAGTTTGAGGAACATATCTTTTACTGTATTTTAATATTATTTTGGATAATTTCCAATCGCCTACCGCATTAGCAAAGGAAAAAAAATATTTTGTTGTCTATTTCGTTGTTATGCACGTGACGATAAATTAATTTAAAGTAACCAGAAAAAGAAATCACGTGATCGGCATTTAATAAATTAAATTCTAAAAATGAATCTTTAAAAATTCACCAAAAATCAGAAAATGGAGGTAAAGATTCGAAAAAGATTTCATTTTAAAGGAATTTTTAGGATCTTACTCGTGATATAAATTTTATAACCCTCAAATTATTATTTTAAATGCCAACTTAAAAAAAATTTACTAAAACAGCTTAAAAATTTACTTTTAAAAAATCTAAGAAGAATTTTTCAAAAACGTTCTTAGTGCACCCCTACACTATAAGAAGAATCGCCATGCAAAATGTCAGCCCTTTAGGTCCAGCGGTTTGGTCTGTGCGTTGTCAGATAGGGCCTGTTCACATAGGAGTCCGTTGCGTAGCGTTAAGGGAAAGATAATGTTGAAACGAAAATAAACCAAGCATAGGCGTTAAAATTTCATTGCTAATCGTTTGGAGGTTTGTCATTGGTTAAATATATTTCAATACTTTAACGCTCCGCAACGGACTCCTATGTGAACAGGCCCTTAGTCAGTCACGGAACTGTTATATATATATATATATATATATATATATATATATATATATATATATATACATATATATATATATATATATATATATATATATATATATATATATACATATATATATATATATATATATATACATATATATATATATATATATATATATATATATATATATATATATATATATTTCAAATAACTTTATTTACATGCATTATTCGGGAATCAAGAACAGAAAGTCATTAAGGCGATTTCCTTTGACTGATCTCAAGTTTAACCGAATTCAGTGTTTACCACCATTCTTCACTAAAGTTTATGTTTATATTTAACATTAAAGAGTGATTTCTAAAGTTTTTAAACTCATCCCTATTTTGCCTTTAACTTTCGGGAAAACCCTCGAATTGTTTAATAATAAATCACAGTCCTCATCTAACATGCGCCCCATTCAAATTTCGACCTCCCCCTCCACCCTCAATCATATGAACTGTACAGAAGGTTCTGTACCATCACATTATATATTTGCCCGTATTGCGTAATATATGCCAATTTATATCTGGTATTTGCGGACCGACTCATCCATTTTGCCAACCCCCCGTCTGTGTTGGGGGCGGAGTCTCACCCCGAATCCTCCCCCTCAGGCTACGTCACTCTATTTCGAACACAGTTGGGACTTGATTGATTCGGGTTCCGATATTCTGCATAACATTTAGAATTAAACAATTTCCTCATCTTTTGCCGTCAACTGAAATGCATGCGACTCCCCCCCCCCCCTTCGATTTCGAACTATTCCGATGCGAGGCAAGTTCTATTGACTAATATCCGTTGTGGAAATCGCTTCATGAGCACTTCGCTGTTTGCTTGCCATGTGTTCCAGGGAAGATTTATTTAATTATCTCGCTATCACACAAACATGTGTTCCTCGCATGCACTTAAAAATGTGCAGGCACAATCAGTCAAATGGTTGCGGTATACATATGTGTGCGTGCGCACGTATCAGCATCTATTTCTCTCTATACACTCGCACACCCACGTGTGTATGTGCGTGTATATGTATCTGTATGTATGTATGTATGTATGTATCTATCTCCCCCTCTCTCTCTCTCTCTCTCTCTCTCTATATATATATATATATATATATATATATATATATGTATGTATGTATGTGTGTGTGGGGGGGATATATGAATCTGTATGTATCTATATATGTGTGTGTGGAGGGTGTATATATGTATTTGCATGTATGAATCTATACATGTGTGTGTGTGTGGAGGGTGTATATATGTATTTGCATGTATGAATCTATACATGTGTGTGTGTGTGGAGGGTGTATATATGTATTTGCATGTATGAATCTATACATGTGTGTGTGTGGAGGGTGTATATAAGTATTTGCATGTATGTATCTATATATGTGTGTGTGTGGAGGGTGTATATATGTATCTGCATGTATGTATCTATATATATGTGTCTGTGTGGAGGGTGTATATATGTATTTGCATGTATGTATCTGTGTGTGTGTGTGTGGAGGGTGCATATATGCATTTGCATGTATGTATCTATATATGTATGTGTGTGGAGGGTGTATATATGTATTTGCATGTATGTATCTATATATGTGTGTGTGTGGAGGATGTATATATGTATCTGCATGCATGTTTCTATATATATGTGTCTGTGTGGAGGGTGTATATATGTATTTGCATGTATATATCTCTGTGTGTGTGTGTGGAGGGTGAATAAATGTATCTGCATGTATGTATCTATATATGAGTGTGTGTGTGGAGGGTGTATATATATATCTGCATGTATGTATCTATATATATGTCTGTGTGTGGAGGATGTATATATGCATTTGCATGTATGTATCTATATATGTGTGTGTGTGGAGGGTGTATATATGTATCTGCATGTATGTATCAATATGTGTGTGTGTGTGGAGGGTGTATATATGTATCTGCATGTATGTATCTATATATATGTGTCTGTGTGGAGGGTGTATATATGTATTTGCATGTATATATCTGTGTGTGTTTGTGTGGAGGGTGTATAAATGTATCTGCATGCATGTATCTATATATGAGTGTGTGTGTGTGGAGGGTGCATATATGTATCTGCATGTATGTATCGATATGTGTGTGTGTGTGTGTGTGTGTGGAGGGTGTATATATGTATCTGCATGTATGTATCTATATATGTATGTGTGTGAGGAGGGTGTATATATATATATATATATATATATATATATATATATATATATATATATATATATATATATATATATATATATATATATATATATATTTGCATGTATGTATCTGTGTGTGTGTGTGTGTGGAGGGTGTATAAATATATTTGCATGCATGTATCTATATATATATGTGTGTGGAGAGTGTATATATATATATATATATATATATATATGTATATATATTTGCATGTATGTATCTTGTATGTGTGTGTAGAGGGTGTATATATGTATTTGCATGCATGTATCTATAAATATGTGTGTGTGGGGGTGTATATATATATATATATATATATATATATATATATATATATATATATATATATATATATATATATATATATGTATATATATTTGCATGTATGTATCTGTGTGTGTGTAGAGGGTGTATATATGTATTTGCATGTATTTATCTAATATATGTGTTTGTGTGGAGGGTGTATATATATATCTTTGCATGTATGTATCAGTGTATGTGTGTGTATGTGTGTGTGGAGGGTGTATATATGTATTTGCATGTATGTATCTATATGTGTGTGTGTGAGTGTGGAGGGTGTATATATGTATTTGCATGTATGTATCTATATATGTGTGTGTGTGTGTGTGAGTGTGGAGGGTGTATATATGTATTTTCATGTATGTATCTATATATATATATGTGTGTGTGTGGGGAGGGTGTATATATGTATTGGCATGTATGTATCTATACATGCGTGTGTGTGGGCGGGTATATATGTATCTGTATGTATTTATCTATCTACATCTATATCTATATATATATATATGTGTGTGTGTGTGTGTTTGTTTGTGGATAAATATGTATCTGTATGTATCTATCTGTATGTATCTCTCTCTCGCTCTACACACACACACACACACACACACATATATATATATATATATATATATATATATATATATATATATATATATGCGTGTTCGTGTGTGTGGATAAATATGTACCTGTATGTATCTATCTATATGTATCTCTCTCTCACTCTCTCTCTATATATATATGCGTGTGTGTTTATATTTATGTATCCATATAGGTGTGTGCGTATATATCCAATACACATGTGTATGTATCTATATAAAGTACATATATATATATATATATATATATATATATATATATATATATATATATATATATATATATATATATATATACATATGTGTGTGTGTGCATAATATGAGTATATATGTACCTCACTCTGTATATGTGTGTATATATATACAGTGTATGCATACACACTATGTATATATATATATATACACTATATATATATACATTCAGTGTATGTATACACTGTATGTGTATATATACAGTGTGATATATGATTAAGTAGACATGTATATATGTATGTTGTATATATGTTTTTGTGTATTTGAATATACGTGTATAGGTATGCACAATCATATATGTTTGTATTTATGTCTATAAGTGTATAGATAAATCAATCTATTTTAAATACACATACATCTACGGAAATGGCGTGCCCGAACTACATTTGAAACACATTTAAAGATATGTATTAAAAATCTCAAATTTTATGACATTGGTCTAACTGAGAAAGTAAAAGAAAACGAATGCCTGTGCAAAATACCTTCCCTTAGTGTTTTGAAATCCTCGTCATAGATTCATGTATACTCCTACAATGCATGAGAGCCATTTTTTCACGACTCGGGTGTTTCGCTCTTCTTTTCCCACTTGTGTCACCTGTTACGTCTTCACGGGAGAGATCGTAGGTGCAAATATATTTTCCCTGCCATTTTGTTGCTATTGGTGTATTTGTGAGTATGCCTATATAGATGTCCAATCAAATCATATATACCAGGCATAATAAAATGTATTATTTTATAAACACATTTTATACCTCGTACACATCTACATATATTGTACTACACACAAATATGTACACTTAAAATATATTTTTATGTACATGTGTATATGCTTGTAAATATTACGAATCATTGGGGATACGTAATTTTCGTATTTACGAAATAGATGAGAAGAAATGCCGGTATGAGCAAATAAATGCTAAAATCATATTTTTACTACTTTTCGGCGTAAACTCGGTGATAAAGGGCTTTTTAAGCGAAATTAGGTAATAATAGTAAAAATTTAGTAACACAATTGTTTATTTAAGACCATCCACGGTCTTTAACTGAGAGATCTCTCTCTCGAAATTGGCTTATTTCTTATTGCTAAAGGCTTAAGGAAGATAATGGGAAGACTACCACAATGTTAGCTTTTGACTAATAATTTTGATACTTTCCTAAACAAGTAAGTAAAATTGTGATTTCGTATAATAAATGCGAATTTTTTTAATTTATATATATATATATATATATATATATATATATATATATATATATATATATATATATATATACAGTCGAACCTCCATATATCGAACTTCCCCATATCGAAATTTTCTATATATCGAACTCTTAGCTAATCTCCATGTTCATTACATAGGAAAATTGTTTCTATATATCGAAAAAAATCTCTATATATCGAAATTGTTTTCAAGACAAATTGGGAGATTTTATTCCACTTTAGCATTTGAAACAATAGGTCGTGGACTTCAATTCGGGGAAAATGTCCCTGATCAAGTTTTTAGTGGACTGAATAAATACGAACATTTCTTTGAACTTTCCGCAAAACTGGCTGTTTAGCAAGATAATTGAATGTAACTGTGATCATTGTAACCACTGTCTGCATTATTGTTTTTTTTTCTAAGATATGTAGTACTCCATAAATCTTTCATATTAATTCATTTTTTTAGTTATTAACTTTCATTTAGTGGGATTCGCATATAAATTAGAAATGGAGTTTCATACGAAAATTAGCTTTAATTTTTTTTAAGGAGAATTATGATAAAACTAAGCTCAATTCTATAAATATGAAATTTCTATATATTGAATTTTTTTCCGGCAATTTGCTACTTCGATATATGGAGGTTCGATTGTGTATATATATATATATATATATATATATATATATATATATATATATATATAACTTGAATGTCAGGGGGAATTTCTACCTCTGAAATATTAAGTATTCCCCATTTTTTCACTTTTTAAGTTTTAGTGATTATTTAACAACATTAAGTCTTTTTGTGATGAAAGATTCTTTCCTTTATAATAAAACTATTATATTTACTTGAAATCACTAATATAATGCAGTGCGTAGCCATTCAGTCAAATGTTGGTCTATACTTTCGAAATGATTGTTGTGTATTTTTGAATAACGAAGGAAATATTTTATGCCCAATGTTCCGTAAATTTCCACTTCGTTAATCAAAAACTTCAGTGATATTTACTTTATAGTGAGTAGTAAAACTTACTTTTCACATCCGTAAAGAATTATTTGCCTATTTAAACATTAAAAAAAAAAATACTAATAATTAGACTTAGTCAAGAGTACAAAAATTTTTTCCCCTCGAAATCTGAAAGGGGGAATTTTTCTTTGGGTTAACCATTTTAAGCAAGGGGGGGGGGGGGAGCAGCTGCAAAGTTCTTCAGAGGGGAACGCTACAAGCTCTCAATGAAGATCAACTTCCGTCGATTACGATTTAAAATCAGTTCCGCTAAAACATTTTCAATATTCTTCAAGGGCTGATTTTTTTCCCCTTTTTGCATTTGTAATATTGTATGTTTGTAAATTCTGGCATGGAAGTTAGTTCTTTTTCTTTTTTTCCGTTATAATTGATCAACTGCTAGAAAATGTTGCTATGTTCATCAGTCATTTATGAGCTCAAGTTTGGCGACTGTTGGTCACATGAAAGATTCGGTGACTTGGCAAATCGTGACAAAGAACATCAAAAAGAGTCTGTTCTGTGAACAGTCAATACTGCCTTTCCAAATTTTTTGGTAATTAAATGTGTAAGTTATCCTGCAGTTGGTCGTCTCACTGTTAAAACTTAAGGCTGCTATGTACTAACCCCATTGGATTCGCTCACCTCAATGTTAACCTATGGAGAAAATTTGTCCACGGATTGCCGACTTGGATTCAAAGTATTTTTTAAAAAATTGTGCTCCGTCATAGAGAAAGAAATTTTACATTTGTGTAAATTTTTTTTTAAATGCAATTAATACTTTAAAATTTAAATTATTCGGGGAAAATCTGGTATAGTGTGTTTTAAACGCTCATAAATTCCTTCGGTGGACGAAATTTATAAAATGAATCCTGTAGCGCTTTGCAGAAAAGTTCGGGCTATCTGACAATACCAATTTTATTGGATTATCAGCATTTATGTACGTGTAAATAGTTGACAAAAATATATTGTAAATAAAAAATTTGGGGGCAGCGCTTAACCCCCCTATAGAGAGAGAGCCATTACAATCTCTCAAAATGACAATCCTAAGGGGAGGGGGGTGGAATTCTCGAACTGTCAACTGGACTTCTGCCACCACAAGAGTCTGCAAGAATAGGAAAAGGTAAATACGATTTTTTTCTTAGTACATAACAGCCTTACGAAATTTCCCCCAAAAGATGTAATCACGGAGCTCCAGACATGTTGTGCATATATGGCTCTTCAGTCGAAAATTTCCATACCAGTTTTCTTCGTGTGAGAGGAAAAAGTTGACAACAAATAATTTATCTTCATGTTTTTTTTAATATCAGAATTATGAAGATTTCTGACCACTCGAATTAATATTTTTGAAACAGATCAAAAATATATATTATTGGTATTTTAAAACGTTTTATTAGGTAAACAGTGTATAGGAATATGTTCAAGTCCCTTAGTCTAACCCTATGTTAGTGCGGAAACCCTTTTAATGTCAGTTTGTGGAATTGTGTAGAATATAGAAATATTGAAATAAACAAGGTAAACATCCTCTCGTTGTAACTTACTCAAAAACAGCTTCTTCCCCCCCGTAGATATATGTAGTACATGTATATACATACATGGACATACACTATAATATATATGTACGTGTATGTATATGTAAAGTAAAAAATATAAACAATTCAAATAAACAAAAGTTAAAAATCAAGCATAGACTGCTAAATCACTTTAACATAAAACATATCCTGCAAAGAAAACATAAAACATTTTCAATAGAGGATAGCGCAGAAGCTTCATATCCCCATAATGGAAAAAATACAAATAAATAATCCAACAGAGATAGATAAAAATAATACGAATGTAGACCAAAAAACAAACAGAAATCAAGCACTCTGGGCATCCACGCACCAACGGCAAGATTCTGTATAAGTGCCGGAACTGAACCATAAAACAACATAGACGTAACTGACAGGTCTCGTCATCAGGGAGCCTAACCAAATCAGTTACCTCAAGGGGAACTTTCTGAATAGGATGCAGGTAAGCCCAAAAGACATCCCAAGGCCCCGAGTCCCCCAAGGAAGCAATTAGTCAAAAGAAAATGAAAAGACAAACACAACTTACAGTATGGGTTCAACGCACCGTACATGCAAGCACACAAATAATCCTAATGCAAAGTAAAAGATGCATACACACCCCGATTCCGAAAGTGACGGTTATGGCGAAACAGCAGCCAATTCTATCCTAGAAGTTACGTCATTGTAACATTACTACAGCGCCCTCCCCCCCCCCCCATTACAGCTTAACCAAATGAAAACATAAATACTATTCTAAACATCTTTAAAAATTCCTGAGTCTAAATGCCATTTTTTTAAAACTTTTAAATTACCGAAATTTTAGGAAAATTGTTTTTACTTAAGTTTTCCTCGAAAATGTTACATGCCTCCAAAAAATCCCCAGCGTTGTTACATATGTTTTTTATTCTGTAAAGTTGTGAGTAAAAAATATTATAATAAATTTTATAGTTGAAGTTGCTATGGAAATTGGTAAACGTGATAACCTCAAAGATAAAATCTAACCTTTTATCATATATCCCTATTTTTATTTCTCTATTTTGAATTTTAATTTTTTTAAATCCAGATAAGTCGCACAAAGATTATTATCGTTAGTCCGGTTTAAAGTTAGTTCCATCGGGTAGATTTGCTTAAGAAATTCCAAATCGTTGCAGTTAAAAATTATGAGGTCATCAATATATCTGAATCCGGTAACATTATTTGAGTTAAGAAATTTAGTTTCGTAAAAATGTAAGAATAGGTTTGCAAATGCACTAGAATAGCTATTTCCCATAGGTATACCCTTTATCTGTTTAAAGAAACATAAGCCATTAATAAGGTAGTTTTCAAAAATATTTCAGAAAGTTCCCCTTGAGGTAACTGATTTGGTTAGGCTCCCTGATGACGAGACCTGTCGGTTACCTCTATGTTGTTTTATGGTTCAGTTCCGGCACTTATACAGAATCTTGCCGTTGGTGCGTGGATGCCCAGAGTGCTTGATTTCTGTTTGTTTTTTGTCTATATTCGTATTATTTTTATCTATCTCTGTTGGATTATTTATATGTATATGTAATGTATACATTACACATATGTGTAAGCTTAACAGATACACTTCTTAAATATAAAGTTTCAATGTAGGTTTTTGAGAAAAAATAACCCAAACTGAGTGCTTCTTACTTCAGTATTTAACATGTCCTGTTTATGGAGCTTCATCGATGGTCATCCAATTCAACAGGTCTTTTATTTTGTATTCGAGTGGATTAGTATTAGTGTGCGTAATTGATCGTCTTTAGTGGACATGCTTTCTAAACGTGAGCAATAACTTTTAATTGGGTATTGGAGTGCTATAGTTAAGTAATTTAAATGATGCTTTATATCTATACTTATATATAAAGAGAGAGCGATTTTTGTACGTGGAGGGTAATCTTCAGAACCACTGTACCTATTTGAAAAATTCTTTCACTGTTTGAAAGGTACATTATTCCAGATGGACATAGGCTATATATTATGTATATCTGATCAGTAGAAATAAAGTTAGGGGCTTAATCCTAACAATATCCATCGTTTCCGCTACTGTCTTCTACCGCTTTTTGTTCCGAAGTCTTCAACGATCCTTATCGTGGTGCTATCGCGGTGGGCTTCTGTTCTTACGCTAGCGGTTCGAACCTAGCCGTTCTCCGGCACGCCTTTTTCTTTTAAAAAATTTATTTTAATTATTAACTAACATAAAATTAATTTAAGGTATTATTTAGGTTATTATTAAGGTAAAAAAAGATTTACAATTTATTGGCTATCAACTGGAAATTTATTGTTATAATATTTTGTTCAACCCGGACAAAGTCGGGACGGGCCGCTAGTGCTTTGATAAAATAATACTTCTGTTATAAAATTTTGATCAAAACGTTCATAATATTTAAAACATAGTGTGAAAATTTGAACTATAACTAATTTGCGAACAATATCTTTCATGATTTATATATATATATATATATATATATATATATATATATATATATATATATATATATATATATATATATATATAATTACTTTTTGCTGTTGTTGGCCATGATCTGATTTTAAGAATTTTCTAACCTCGAATAGTAATTAATAATCAGTATAAAGCGCTTTAAGCCAACAAACGATAGTGGTATTTTTGTTGGTCCTTTTAGTAAGCTATCGAAGTATGTTGCTGTCCATACTTATCTATCTATATATATAAAACAGTTCCGTGACTGACTGACTGACAGACAACGCACAGACCAAACCGCTGGACATAACGGGCTGACATTTTGCATGGCGATTCTTCTTATAGTGTAGGGGTGCACTATGAAAGTGTTTGAAAAATTCTTTTTAGATTTTTTTAAATTAAATTTTTAACCTGTTTTAGCAAATTTTTTTAAGTTGGCATTTAAAATAATAATTTGAGGGTTATAAAATTTATATCACGAGAAAGATCCTAAAAATTTCTTTCAAATGAAATCTTTTTCGAATCTTTACCTCCATTTTCTGATTTTTGGTGAATTTTTAAAGATTTATTTTTATAATTTAATTTATTAAATGCTGATCACGTGATTTCTTTTTCTGGTACTTTAAATTAATTTATCGTCACGTGCATAACAACGAAATAGACAAAAAAAATTTTTTTTCTTGCTAATCCGGCAGACGATTGGACATTATCCAAAAAAATATTAAAATGCAGTCAAAGATATGTTCCTCAAACTGTACTCTACTATATTATTTAGTATGTTCTATTAGATTTAATTTGAATATTTTTTTCTACATTATTTTGTCTATAAAAATATCCGTTACAATTTTTTTATAAATATATTTTTTCGTTTTTATTTCATATATTGCATACATTGATCGATGTATTTATTATAAATACATATATATATATATACATATTTTTGGCATTAATTGCATACATTGACCGTTATATTTAATTTGAATGTACTCCGTTGCGAAGTACGGGTTTTCAGCTAGTATTCGATATAACAGTAATAGGTAGAAATACCTCAAGTTTATAGTGCGTCTTGTTTCTTAGCGAATGTATACCTCTATTGTAACGAATTCTTTTCAAAATAACAATTTTAAAGATTTATAGCTGATGATATCACAATGACGTTAGTGAAATTATTAATTCTTATCCAGCAACCCTAGCAATAGTCCAAATATTTCTTGGACAACGTAGAATGTCATTTCTAACGTAAGCGCATAAGTTATGAATTTGAAATTTCGACTTGATTATTCACGTAACCATTTCCATTCTTTTTACTTTTAAATCAGTTTATCCGCATCAATACATTATATTCAAAAGACAACAAAGAATAAAAGAGGTGCCGTCCAATAACTACTCAAATGTGTTAGTGAATCGTATGATGGACGTTCGTTCACATTCCATTCTATTTAATTTATCATGTAGTGAATTATAATTGAAATCCCATATAATTTTAATTATTTTTTTTCCCCTTCTGTGCAATTTGTTGTTCGAGCAGACACCATGTCTATTATATCCCTAAAAATTGGACCGCGTTTGATTTCCACTGTGTTTCCTTGTTCATTGTTTGCCTATTTCGGAGGGTTCATGAAATATTCCTTTATTTTTAATTGTTAAACGATTTTTAATAACCTCTTAGGGTGTGTAAAGCACTATAGTCTGTTCAAGAGGCCCAACTTCTAGTTGTTGTCGAAATTCTTAAAGAACTGATAAACTATATCTTTGTCTGTATGCGTAATCATACATGCAAATTTAAGGACACGTATGTGTCTATATGTTATGTATGTGGATATGTATATGTGTGTATGTGAATATGTAGATATATATATATATATATATATATATATATATATATATATATATACTAGCTGAAAACCCGCACTTTGCTACGGAGTACATTCAAATTAAATACAACGGTCAACGTGTGCAAATAATGCCAAAAATAAATAAATATATATATTTATAATAAATGCGACGATCAATGTATACAATTGATGCAATATATATATATATATATATATATAAATCGTAAGGGATATTTATTTTTTTTAGATAATATCCAATCGTCTGCTGCATTAGAAAGAAAAAAAAAATTTTTTTTGTCTATTTAGTTGCTATGCACGTGACGATAAATTTATTTAAAGTACCAGAAAAAGAAATCACGTGATCAGCATTTAATAAATTAGATTCTAAAAATGAATCTTTAAAAATTCACCAAAAATCAGAAAATTGAGGTAAAGGTTCAAAAAAGATTTCATTTTAAAGGAATTTTTAGGATCTTTCTCGTGATATAAATTTTATAACCCTCAAATTATTATTTTTAATGCAAACTTGAAAGAATGTTCCAAAAACAGATTAAAAATTTAATTTAAAAAAATCTAAGAAGAATTTGTCAAAAATCTTTCTTAGTGCACCTCTACACCATAAGAAGAATCGCCATGCAAAGTTTCAGCCCTTTAGGTGCAGCGGTTTGGTCTGTGCGTTGTATGTCAGTGAGTCAGTCAGTGAGTCAGTTACGGAACTGTTTTATATATATAGATATAATGTGTATGTACGTTTATGAATATGTAAATGTTTGTATTTCATCCATCTAACGTGCTGCTAAGGCCTGAATCCCTTATCACCAGTCTTGGACTCGTTTTGACTTCATTCTTAAGTTCACCGCAGATGAGTTTCTTTACTGTGCCCGTATTCTATGCTTCTTTAAAAAGGTGTTTGAAGCTCATTTTCAAGTTAGGGAATGATTTATAATTTTACTATCTTCCTGGCACCCGTCTAGTCATCTATAATTTAAAAGTTACGACCATGGCCTAGCACCGAAACAAGGTTATTTTGGTTAATTTAATTAAATGTTTCGATCCAGTCATGATTGAAGAATCGTCATTTGTTGTTTTCTGACGTTTGAAAAAATTTCGCAGTAGATTGCTTTGGATGACAACATGAGTGGTTCATGCTCCAGGGAATCTATTACATTTTTTGGTCCAATTTTCTCGGATTAGATACATGTACAGGAGAGCATTACCGGGTTTTTTTTTTCATATAATTTTTCCAGGTAGTAATCATTAAATTCCCCGAATCTGCCATTTTTCATTTAATGCATTAGAAAATGTTAAAACACCCGTTGCTTTGTGGCCCCTTTTTAACGGTTCATTTTGTTTCTGTCGATATCATTTTGTCGTATGTGGAGGGCCACGTTTATTGTATTGAATGGCAGATATCTCTGGTGTAACAACTCCCGATTCGGACGAAAACGAAAGACAGTTTTACTTTCTGTCTTTTGTATTCGTCCTTTCTGATTCTTGAGAATTCTTTCCCCAAACTGCTTGTTGTTTTGTGAGTCGCTTCATTACAGTGCACAAAAGCAGGAAATTTCAGCAAGGAATTCTGAACCAGTTTTCTATTCTTAGAAGTGAGAAAGAACATTTTAAAATGTTCCATTGGTCAGTTCTATCTCTCAATAAACGCCTCACCAATTAAGTTGTATTCAATTAATTTTGCACAGGAAAAGTCTGTAAGATGTATACTGAAACTTGGCGCGCTTATGTGTTATTCCCCTTCTATTTTATTTATTTATTTTTTTTTTAAATCTATGCGTATATTTAGACTGAAATCAGTTAAACATTACTTATTACAATGTACACAGCAATTAAGTTTAAATATATATATATATATATATATATATATATATATATATATATATATATATATATATATATATATATATATATATATATATACAGGTAACCCTCCTATAACACGGTAGATAGGTTCCTAGAAAATGTCGTGTTGTGTGAAACCGTGTTATATGAGACCCAGAGACAGTTCAAAAAGGAGGGTTACGTTCTGAAAACTTATTAAAAACAAACATTTTTTGAAACATTCCATATAAGCAACTTAATTTTTATTAAAAATATAAATGTATGTATAACACAAAACGAAAGGAAACAAAAAAAATTGTTTTCATTTAATGTGACCTTAATTTAATAAATGTCTTCCTCATCACTACTCAGTACAATCAAACGAGAATGTTTTTTCGATTGAACGATATCACCTTCGCTTTCAGTACCTTCTTGTAATTTTATAGAGATATAAATGAATAAATTATAATTTGTTTATACATTTTCGTATTATAAGCCACTATAGTTCATTATTCCTTCCCGTCATTATTTTAAGGTAATTTAGTTCTTAAATGTCTTAAACAAAATTCATGTTACATAGTGCTATAGAAATGCAGTGTTGTACAAGGTTTTAGCAATTTTTTTATCATGTTAGAGCGAAACCGTGTTGTAAGATGCCGTTCTGTAGGAGGGATATATATATATATATATATATATATATATATATATATATATATATATATATATATATATATATATATATATATATATATATACTCTGTGTGTATATAGATGCATATTTATATGCATATTCTACGTTTTCTTGTCTAAAGGTTGTCAAGACCAAAATCATACTTTTGAGAAAAACGGGATTGAAAACTAAGATATTTCGATTTTGTTTCGCATATCTCAAATTTTCACGGATGAATAAAAATGTTTAGTGGTGGAATCGGACTTTAGCTTTCTGTACCCTGTAGTAGCCCTTGACCTTTCAAACATGCCTCGTTTGATAACTTATTTTAGCCCAGTTTGGACGCTTTGTACAGCAAACACAGGTATATAAATTCATTAAAAATTGACTAACTCGTCCTAAGTTTGTTGACTTCGTATCGTTTTAGCAATCACGGACAGGAGCCACATATGTGTATTTAAACTGCAAAGAAATAGTGTACGAGAGTCAATTGTGTTTACTTGTTCCAACTTTTCAAGTTGATGTAAAGTTTTACACCCCCTCTCTCTCTCTCTATATATATATATATATATATATATATAATTAGATGAGTAAAAATTTCTCATTGTTTATCGAAAAGCAATGCTCAACTCCCGGCGAGGTTAATCAGCACTAATGAAATCCGTCTTCAAAGTTGACGCTGAGGTGTGTTGAGAGCTTACTTTTCACTGTTATTAATTAAACGCTAAAGCTTCCTTTAAATACCTTCATATAGCCACGTTTCATCAACTTCAGGTAATATTTTTTATCAAATAGTTGTCTATATATATAAAACAGTTCCGTACATGACTGACTGATTGACTGACTGAGTGACATATAACGCCCAGACCAAACCGCTGGACCTAAAGGGCTGACATTTTGCATGGCGATTCTTCTTATAGTGTAGGGGTGCACTAAGAGAGATTTTTGAAAAATTCTTCTTAGATTTTTTAAAATTAAATTTTCAAGCTGTTTTTGAAACATTCTTTAAAGTTTGTATTTAAAATAATAATTCGAGGGTTATAAAATTTATATCACGAGAAAGATCCTAAAAATTCCTTCAAAATGAAATCTTTTTCGAATCTTTATCTCTATTTTCTGATTTTTGGTGAATTTTTAAATATTAGTTTTTAGAATTTAATTTATTAAATGCCGATCCCGTGGTTTCTTTTCTTTTTGTGATACTTTAAACTAATTTTGCGTCACGTGCATAACAATGAAATTGACAAAAAAAATTTTTTTTTTTTTTCTCTTTCTAATTTCGCAGACGGTTGGACATTATCCAAAAAAATATTAAAATACAGCAAAAGAAATGTTCCGCAAACTGTACTATATCCTTTATTATGTTCTATCAGATTTAATTTGAATATTATCTTATTCATTATTTTATCTATGAAAATATTCGTCATTATCTATGAAAATATTCGTTACGATTTTTTTATAAATATATTATTTCGTTTTTTTTTTACATCAATTGCATACATTGTTCATGGTATTTATTATATATATATATATATATATATATATATATATATATATATATATATATATATATATATATATATATATATATATATATATATATATATATATATATATATATATATATATATACATATATATATGGCATTAATTGCATATATTGACAGTTGTATTTAATTTGAAAGTACTCCGTAGCGAAGTACGGGTTTTCAGCTAGTTTATTTATAAATAAACACAGAGCTCGTAGAAACAAAACTCAAAATAAACATTTTTTATTTGTATGCATTCCATTGGAGTGGCCCAAATATTCAAGCTATGGTGATTGAACAAATTTCTCTTGTTTATATTAGTACATTTTGTTGTGATGATGTGTAAAATAAATTGCCGTATTTCCTTTAATGGTGTTTGTTAAAATATATCATTCCGCCTAACATATTCCAGTGTCAGACCAATAAAAATTATGACACACCTATACGTATCAAAAACGCGATTTTAAAACAACGAAAGCATTATGTGAAATCAACGAAAAAAAATGTCAATTCACACCAACGTGTGACAATGAACGTGTTAGATTACGTGAGTCAAAAGTGCACCATCGTGTATGAGAATTGATACACAGTATGGATGACAGTCTCTAGAAATAAGTGTGAAATTCTTATCAGATTTCAGAAACAACCTTCAGTCGGACCCCGTTATAGCGAACCTAGTATATAACGAACTCCCTGGTATAATCGAACGAAAATTTTGGTCCTGCCGTTTTCCTATTGTATTTAATGCTAATTTATTCTTTTATAGCGAACCTCCGAAATCTTAAGAATCGGCTATAAGAACTCTTTTTTCAGTCGACCACTGAATTAAAAAAAATTTTTAAACTTTTTAAGAATGTTGAAAATACAACGGATGTTGAAGAGGACGATGATGAAGGTTTACCTATCGCGATGTGGATAGAAAAGCACAAAATTTCATCATTCTCAGATTGTGGCGTGCAGTTGTTCGAAACCTGTGATGATGAAGTCATTACATGCGAAAATCCGACTGATGAAGATATCGTGGAAGAAATCAAAATGAATCATTCTGAAATCGACGATTCTGCTTCTGATGGAGAATGGCGAAATCTCCACCATCTCAGATGCTACAGCAGCAATGCGTGTAATTGATAAGGTTTTGTCAACACAAACAGTGGAAGAGAGAGTGTCGGAGTCGTTTGGACAAAGAAATTCATAATATGTTTTTGAAATCGGCATCCCGTCAGCAAAAGATAACCGATTATTTCTGTATCAAAACAGTGAGCAACAATTAAAGATAAAATGAATTTATTTCCATTTGTCTTCGTTTTTAGTTAATTTATAATTAGAATTGTATCAGTTTAATGTAATCGATTTTAGTCAATTTAATTCATTAATGATCATTTTTAATAGATTTTATCATTCTTTCAATACATCATTACTGAATACACATAGCAACTAATGAGTTATATATTTTGCGAACTCTTAATATTTTTCTTAACGGTTCGGATATAGCGAACAAAACCTTTGGTCCCTTGAAGTTCGTTATAACGGGGTTCGACTGCATCCTTCATCCATTCGTTCTAACATCACACACGCACAGATATATACACGGTGAATTTTTTGCTGATATATACCCGTGGAGATATCGTCCAATATTTGTAAACAAAAGGACCACACCTAAGAACTGGATCTTTTATGCTTCGCGCAGTTTTACCATTCACATTATCAAATTTAAATTTATTTTTAATGGGTAGTCGAAATATTTCCATAAAAGATACATAAAAAAATACCTTTCAGAAACAATATTTATGCTTCTGACATACTTACAGAGATGGCCATAAATACGGGTAAAATAATACTTCCTCGCCGCGACTACCCGCTTAGGCCACCGTCAACTCGAAACTGTGTATTCCGAAGGAAACCACGCCATTAGCGTATTTGCATAATTTACGACAAGACACACACGAAAAACATTTTTGTGCTAAAACCGTTTGCTTAGGAATGACGCCTCGGAGAAAAAACGTTTTCCGAAACGAGCTCTTGGAAATTCCCGGACGGGCACCTTCCTGTTTTTTTAAACTCTCCCCGTACCCCCACTCCCACTTTTCCATAAGAGCCGAAATATTCTTATTTTTTCACCCCCCCTTAGTTTGCATGCACACGGCTCCATGCATCGACGCTGGGAAAACACATTCGTCGAAAGACCGCACAACCACTCTCGCCCAGTTTTTTAAGTAAACGTCCGCGCGGCAAAACACGCGCCAGTTTGCTCTGCACTTCAGACCCCGCCAAGCACATATGCCAAAGAAAAGAAGCTTTCGTTTTCTCCACGCCCGCAATCGCGGACCGATTCCATTTTCAGAGGAGGGGGGAGGTCGAGGTCGGTTGTTGCAAGGATTTTTTTTTTTCGCCTCCCTCTTCTCTTTTTTTTTTCCCTCCCCCCTTCCATCTGCAGCTGGAGGACCGTTCGAAAAATGCGGAGGGGAGAATCAACGACGGGTCGGTGGTCTAAAGTAAATGTGTGTCGGCTTCGATACGGCGTGCCGGCTGTAGCTGCTGGGGCCAGGATTTCCAGCGGACTTTTAATGCTGTTTATTTCGCTAAGAGAGAGCTAGCTATTCGAGATACTTTTTTTCTGCCAAATACGTATTGAATTCGGTGATGTCTACTTTAAAGCTATGAAAAAACATCTAAATTATAACGATCTGATTCAGATCTAATTATATCTGAATTATTATCTGAATTATCTGGAATATCACGCGACAGTTTTACCTTTTTATCGACTTCCTCAGATCGCAGTACCTGTTGGGTATCTTATACATTCGAACCCCGTTGTAACGAACTTCAAGGGACCAAAGGTTTTGTTCGCTATATCCGAACTGTTAAGACAAATGTTAGAGTTCACAAAATGTTTAACTCATTAGTTGCTATGTATATTCAATAATGATGTATTGAAAGAATGATAAAATCTTTTAAAAATTATCACTAATGAATTAAAATGACTAAAATCGATTACATTAAACTGACACAATACTAATTAAATGAACTAAAAATGAAGACAAATGGAAATAAATTGATTTTATCTTTAATAGTTGCTCAATGTTTTAAACAGAAATAATTAGTAATCTTCTGCCGACGGGATGCCGATTTCGAAAACATTTTATGAATTTCTTTGTCCAATACATCGAATGACTCCGACACTCTTTCTTCCACTGTTTGTGTTGACAAAAACTGATTAATGACACCCATCGCTGCTGTAGCATCTGAGATGGTGGAGATTTCGTCGTTTATGTGCTCCTCTTCATCGGCATCAGAAGCAGAATCTTCGATTTCTGAATGATTCATTTTAATTTCTTTCATAACATCTTCATAAGTCGGATTTTCACATTAATGACTTCATCATCACGTTTCGAACAATTGCATGTCACAATCTGAGAATGATGAAATTTTGTGCTTTTCTAGCCACATCACGATAGGAAAATCTTCATCATCTTCTTCAACATTCTTTGTTTCTTCAACATTCGTTTTATCTTAAACATTCTTAAAAAGTTTAAAAATTTTAAAAAAATTCTGTAGTCGAATGAAAAAAGGTTCGTTATAGCCGATTCTTAAGATTTCGAAAGTTCGCTATAAAAGGATAAATTAGCATTAAATACAATAGGAAAACGGCGGGACCAAAATTTTCGTTCGCTATATCCGAGAGTTCGTTATATACCGGGTTCTGTTAACAATTTCTTCATTAAAAATAGAGTCATTATGATACCATTGCAGTGCCCAAGCAACCGCTGGTCATGCACATCATTCGCTCTCTAATGGCTAAGAGAAAACGAAAATTATGAAAAAATAGTGTTTAAATATTCTTTTTCATGATTTTGAAACATGAATAGTATTTTAATATGTAAAACAGCTGTATAAATTTTACCTCGTACTATTATAAGATTCTTTGCTCGCTTATTATTTCCAGTTCGTTTCTTATGGCTTTTAATTTCTTATTTTACGTATGTATGGTTTTCTACGACGCCTCACTTCTGTGCTTCAGATTCATTCATCCATTTTGAATTTATAAATTAAAGAATAGATAAAATAGAAGAGATCGATTCAATATGGCCAATCGCTTTGCCTCTCCGTGTTTCTGAAAACTTCGAAATCAGTTATCAGTTACAGCGAACCGGGTTATAGCGTACTCGATATATAACTAACTCACGGATATAACGAACAAAAATTTTGGTCCCACCGTTTTCATATTGTATTTAACGCCAATTTATCCTTTCATAGCGAACCTCCGAAATCTTAAGAATCGGCTATAACGAACCCTTTTTTCAATCGACTACTGATTTTTTTTAAATTTTTAAACTTTTTAAGAATGTTGAAGATACAACGAATGTTGAAGAAGCAAAGAATGTTGAAGAAGAAGATAATAAAGATTTACCTATCGCGATGTGGATAGAAAAGCACAAAATTTCATCATTCTCAGATTGTGAAATGCACAATCGAAACATGTGAAGTCATTACATGTGAAAATCCGACTGAAGAAGATATTGTGGAAGAAATTAAAATGAATCATTCTGAAATCGAAGATTCTGCATCCGATGCCGATGAAGAGGAGCACATAAATGACAAAATCCCATTATCTCAGATGCTACAGAAGCGATGCGTGTCATTAATAAGTTTTTGTCAACACAAACAGTGGAAGAAAGAGTGTTGGAGTCATTTGATGTATTGGACAAAGAATTTCACAACATGTTTTGAAATCGGCATCACGTCAGCAGAAGATTACCGATTATTACTGTATCAAAACAGTGAATCAATAATGATATTTTTAATAGATTTTATCCTTTTTTAAATACATCATTATTGAAAAAACATAGCAACTTATGAGTTATACATTTTGTGAACGCTAACGTTTTTCTTAATGGTTCGGATATCGCGAACACAACCTTTGGTCCCTTGAAATTCGTTATAACGGGGTTCGACTGTACATATTCTGAGGAAATGCAGTGGTTCCCAACCTTGTGTTGACCACCTTGTGTCAAAATAAAAACTCATCGGGGACCCTATGCTACCTAAAAACTCCTTTTAAAGGAGTTTTACCTTCCGAATAAGCATACTATGCGTGATGAACAACTTTCATACAAATAAACTTGATAACATATTGAACGTCAAAGAAAACTGAGTAGCCAACATAAAAGCCTACAAATACGATATTTTTCAGCTTACAAAATGCGTCACAGAAAATAGATTAGAAATCTTGAAGCAGAACAGGGATTTTTTCGAATTGGAAACGTCAAAAAGACATTTTTAGAATTTGAACAATATATATATATATATATATATATATATATATATATATATATATATATATATATATATATATGCATACCAGGGCCACCCAGAGACTTTACGGGGCCTGGGGCAAAATTCTGTTGGGGGCCCCAAGAAATCTGATTAATCGAATAATTTTTTTTTTTTTTTTGGGGGGGGGGGGCCCTTTTTTCAGGAGATTATTTTGAATTTGAAGTACGGTACAAGTTTCAGAATTTTCTTTCGGAGGAAATCTAACAAATATTTTTTAAAAATTTTTTGAGGCCCCTCCGGCAGTTGGGGACCTGGGGCAAAGTGCCCCAGTTGCCCCCCCCCCCTCTGGGCGGCCCTGGTGCATACACACTATACATGCACATAACCAATGTGTGTGTATACACAAACACACACATATACATATATACTTTATATGTACGAAGATTATTAGTATATGCATATATAGTTTATATGTATGTGTACTTTATACGTATGTTAAGTTATTTGTATATGCATTAATACTTTACAGGATATATGTATATTTATATATATTTTATTATTACATACTATGTTATGCATATGTGTGCAATTTAATGACGTTACTTATTATATGCATTAAGGTATTATGTTTGCAAACATAATAAAACATGAAGCATAGTCATCTTTATTGTATAAGGTGACACTTGTTGGGTAGAAGAAAATTTTCGTAACCAACTGCTGAAGAAGCTATCATGACATTCCTGTTGATTTCTTTTGCATGTATCCGAAGATTTTTCAAAATTAACTTCCTTATACCTACACTTTATAAAGACACATGTCCCACAACCTGAAAATAAAATTATCCGCCTTGTCAACTGAAAAAGTTGATAAGCAATGTGTCACCCTCGTCAACATACGATACCTGAAACAGATTGAAACGTACTGATATTTTCTAAATTTAAACTATCTAATACAATTGCTGTTAGTCCTAATCGACCTGTTGTTTCAGCGGCGATCAGAGTGAGAGAACTGATCTACAGAAAAATCCAGGCCACATGTGTAGCAAAAAAAAAAGTGGCTCTTTCAACCAAACATTTTTTTTTTCTGATTAACAGATTACAGGACGAAACTTAGATTTCAAACAAAAGCACCTTCTCTTCATCAGAAATTGTTTTTCGCTTGCGAATGGAACACTTTAATAGAAAATGACTATGAAATAGAATATTTATGTTTTGAAATAGAACATGTATTTTTGAAGTATTTTAAGGGAAGAAAATAGATGTTTTATTAGAAACAGTCATGTCTGAATGAATCTTTCACGAGTCTCCAAAACGTGTGTCTGAATACACTAATGAAGTACAGCTGATCATTTATCAGCAGAGGCTTCTAATAAAATATATTAATGCAGATATTCTCCGAATAACTGCTACATAAAGACATTATTAGAAAATAATCCTATTCGCTTCCGAATTCCTAAGGGCTTACTTAATGCACAGCATGACTCCTGTGTTCAAGATGAATGCATTTTCTTTCCTTAATAGCTTCTTTCAACGGGGAATTCCATTCGACAAAGAATTATATTTTCTGCTATTGACATAGCACTTTCTATCACAGATGTACTTTTGGTTTCGCCGAGATGCTTCGCACAAAATATGATAATTGGGGGGAAATCAATGCCGACTGGTACTCTCGAAAAATTGAAAGTAAAAATGAGCTTGCAAAAGCTCTGTTTTTTCAAGAATTTAAAACTTTAGGGATGAAAATGGAGCAGCTAACTGTTAAAGATCATCTAAAGATCATAATTTTGGGGGGGTTTTCTTTATAATAATTAAAGGTATCATATTAATAGATATTTCAATTTGAGAAATTTATTCCGAAATATTGATTATTTAGGATTCACCAGTGATGTCATTTTTATGCGTATGCTTAAAATCTAGATTTAGGATAGGCTGGCTATATTTCAGGGGCAGCCAAGATAAAGATTAAGAGGAATTTCGGAATGTCTACACACTTACATGAGCCCAAGACAGAAAAAAGGTTTTATTGGATAGGAAAAAAAAGGTGAAGCGATGTTTTTTCTGATGTCATTGTCAAAATAACTTATATTTCTAAAATCTAAAATTTATTTTTCTTTGAATTCTTTTGCCGCATGATTCCATTCTCGCAAATATTGTTGCAGACCACAGCCATTCAGTTCAACATTGAGTGTTGATTATTTTTGATCAACATAATTTGCTGAACACAAGGATTCTCACAGTGCTGAGTCGTTGGCCATTTTGATTATGGCACAAGTTTCCAAAATTTACACTTGATTGACCACTAAGAGCCGCGAAGAAAGCTGTCCCCTGCTATATTTTAGAATTGCTTGAAATGTCAACCAGAAACATGTCAAATATAGACTCGTGCATGTAGGATAAAAATGAATCCCGTAAGCTTGACTACATATTTTTCATTGATAAAACAACAAATGAACGTTTACCGCGATTCTTTAGTATCAGTTGAAGCGATATTACTGCAGCAGACGTATGTATTGCAACGACTTTTGGTGACTCTCATTTGACATTGTATCTTATATCGCGAGCATTTAATTTTATGTATACGAGGAGAAAAACGTGAAGGCAATATTCTTTTCTTATTCAGTCTGTATGGCGTTCATGAACGTGAAGGACTCTCACTAATGCTCAATATCCATACAGTCGAACCCCGTTATAGCGAACATCAAGAGACCAAAGGTTTTGCTCATTATATCCTGTGGTTCGCTATATCCGAACCGTTAAGAAAATGTTAGAGTTCACAAAATGTATAACTCATTAGTTGCTAAGACTATTCAATAATGATGTATTGAAAAAATGATAAAATTTGTTAAAAATGATCATTAATGAATTAAATTGACTAAAATCGATTACATTAAACCGACACAATATTAATTAAATTAACTAAAAATGAAGACAATTGGAAATAAATTCATTTTACCTTCAATTGTTGCTCACTGTTTTGATACAGAAACAATCGGTAATCTTCTGCTGACGTGATGCCGATTTCAAAAACATTCTATGAATTTCTTTGTCCAATACACGAAATGACTCCAAAACTCTTTCTTCCAGACATATTAACTAATTAAATAGTTCTTAGGGATGTTCTTTGAGTTTCCAGCCTGATCAAACACTAAAAAGTGGATGAAATGTCGAAAAGAAGTTAGAGTAGGAGATATTTGGGACGCCTACCGTATATGTCAGAGGTGGGGAACCTTTTTACCATTGGAGGCCACATGTAAATTAGGTAGTAATAAAGGAGGCCGCATAAGTTGATGAACCTATAAATGCGACTTTTATGAAATTATGATAGTTAGATATAGTTTTAACAATTTGGTGCATTATATAGAAAATAACAAAAAAGATAAGTCCTTATTTATTTATTATTTGACATAAATAGTTACAATATAAAATATTTTTGTATTCACATAAGGATAAAAACTTGCTATAACATTAATCATTAATTATTATTTTTTTTTTTTTGCAGATAAAATAATACGTTTTAACTTACATGGAGTCAGTGACAACAATAATAGTAAGAAAATAGTTTTTGTGTAGAGATCATATAACATGTCTGGTAGTATTGCTAAGAAACTCTGAGCATTAAATTACATATAAAGTGTAGTTAAAGTAACATACAATCAAGGTAAACGAAGCTCATTTGGATAAATATACAATTGTAGCGACTTTAGACAACAATATAAAAATGTCAACTTTATTTTGGCCGACACTGTACATACACTCATGCCGTTCTTTATTTAATTCTATTGATTTGGAAATTGTTGTAATCTATATAATTAAATATTAATTAATACAAGTGCTAACTTTTATGAAGGCCGCAAGAGAAGATCACGGAAACCGCGCGTTCCCCACCTCTGCTATATGTAATATATGTTCCGCCCACAACGTATAGTGGTTAGCGGGCTTGGCATCCCGACTAAGGCCTGGTGGTTCTTGGGCTATCCCCTCGAACTGTGGCCCGAAACACTCGCATTCATTATCGGACAGGTGCACATAATTTTGGAAATAAGTGCCTGAAAAATACAAAACTATACAAAAATTCACTTCAACGTAATTTTGTGAATCAACCCATTCTAAAATGAATTAGACGTCTATAGAAATCGGCTCACCGATTCTTACCTTGATAATGCATTATGTAGCAAGTATAAACCTCGTTTGCCTGAAATAGTCAAAAATTTGTCTCAACATAAAAGGTCCTTTAGAATGAACGTTTGATTCCATTTAAGTTTTGACTTTTATATTATACTAGCTGAAAACCCGCGCTTCGCTACGGAGTACATTCAAATTAAATATAACGGTCAATGTATGCAATTAATGCCAAAAAAAATTAATATATATATTTATAAAAAATGCGACGATCAATGCATGCAATTGATGTAATATATATGTATATATATATATATATATATATATATATTTATTTATAAAAAAAATCGTAAGGGATATTTATTTTTTTTTGGATAATATCCAATCGTCTGCTGCATTAGAAAGAAAAAAATATTTTTTTGTCTATTTAATTATTACGCACGTGACGTTAAATTTATTTAAAGTACCAGAAAAAGAAATCACGTGATCGGCATTTAATAAATTGAATTCTAAAAATGAATATTTAAAAATTCACCAAAAATCAGAAAATCGAGGTAAAGGTTCGAAAAGCATTTAATTTTGAAGGATTTTTTAGGATCTTTCTCGTGATATAAATTTTATAACCCTCAAATTATTATTTTAAATGAAAACTTAAAAAAAGTTCCAAAAACAGTTTAAAAATTTATTTTTAAAAAAATCTAAGAAGAGTTTTTCAAAAATCTTTCTTATTGCACCCCTACATCATAAGAAGAATCGCCATGCAAAATGTCAGCCCTTTAGGTCCAGCGGTTTCGCCTGTGCGTTGTATGTCAGTGAGTCAGTCAGTCAGTTACGGAACTGTTTTATATAAATAGACTAGGATGCGTCATACAGAAAACATATGCATGCAGCCCGAGATAAAAATAAAGGTTTAGTATGGTTAGGACTATTGGGTGCTTCCATAGTAAAGTGGCCAACAAAATATCGAAATGTGCATGGGTCTCATTCGAAAAAAATATGTATCTATGTATGCGTATATATGTATATATCTGTACGGTAGATATGCATATATATATATATATATATATATATATATATATATATATATATATATATATATATATATATATATATATATATATATATATATATATATATGGTGTATGCATGTGCACCCGAGGTTTCCAACCTTTGGAGGCTCGGACTATTGCTTGGGAGGTGCCAAAACTTTTTAATAAAAAACCAATATTCATACCATAATATCTATAAATAAACAAATAAACCATAATATCTATAAATAGACGAATTTGAGTCGACAACCATCGAAAAAGAAAAATGGATAGAATTGTCATGCGATGGCTCACTAAAACAAAAGTTTCTAAATGAAATCATAATTCAATTTTGGATGAATCATAGTGGAGAGTATGAATCCTCGTACTGTAAAGCAATGCAAGTGCTTCTACAGTTTGTAACGTCTTATTTATGCCAAACCGGCTTTTCGACACTGGACGCAACGAAAACCAAATATCCAACAAGATTAATATTCGGAAAAAGAGTTACAAGATGCACTCTCCACATTGCTCCCAAGATTTGATAAACTTTGTGCCAATAAACAACCACCCTCGCATTAAACTTTGATGCGTTAGATTTAGTTCAATTAGTAATTTAATATAAAAATAAAGATGCATGTTCGTATTGTTATAGCAAAATATTGTTATTATTCTGTTAATTGTAGTTTTCATTTTTTTTGTAATAAAGTTATTATTATTTAAAGTGTCTATATTATTTACATCTATTAAAAGATTGGGAGGCGCGGAAAATTTTTTTTTTTCTTTAGGGAGGTGTAGTAGCATAAAGGTTGGAAACCGCTGATGTACACGAATGCATAGAGCAGATGTGTGTAGAGAAAGGTAGATAGGTAGACATGTTGGAAAAGCCAATTGAGAAAAGCGAATGTAATACGTCAATGTGCCTTTATCATCAATCAGAACCATTTGACAGGATCATTTTTTGAAGGATTGTATCCAAAGGATGGCAGACGTCAATGCTGCTTCAACATGGACTGAGCATTTTTTTTTTCTTTACTGAATCTGTAAGACATTTGTCATGGTGTACACAGCACTGAATACCGTTTAAATCAACCTGGTATAATTATTGATTCACTTACACAAAACATCCTTCATATTTTATTGTTTATGCTTCACCTAATTACATACATAACATAAAACTAACGAAATTATAATTACAACTTATATAAAGCTGAAACAAAATGTCTTCAAAAATAATTCAACTGAGAATAAAGACAATATGATCAAGACTTGAATAATCGCTGTATGACTTTAATTTCTTCCTCCTTTAAATAGGTTTGTATGCAAGTGCTTCTTTTAGAAATAAAAAAATAATAATCTCTTACGCTTTATTTTAATTCACTTTCATCGAAGCTTTTTGGAGAAGCGCCATTTCCTTCCCTAATTGTCGGTTTTTAAATTTAAAGATTGAAGAACAAGCAGGAGAAGCGATTTTTAGCTAATTAATCTTTAAACTGTTACAATTTTATTTCCGTTTTTTTTTGCGTTAAAGTAAAATAAGTATCACTAAATTTTAAGATTTGTATCACAATGTAACACTTTCTCTATTGCCTTGCAGACACACCAGATTTGGCTTCCTGGCGTGTATAATATTGAGTGAAATGCATAAAAGTGCTTTGTCTTTCAAGGTAAGAGATTTTTATTTCGATTCACATACTTATTGTTTTTTGATTCTCCAGTTTTCTGTTAAAATAATTTATTTGCAATAAATTTTAAACATCCTCTTGTATTTCGGATAACTTTAAATGTATCAGATTTATTTATTTTATTTTTAATTTAATTTAATTTATTTATTTTTTTGTATTTTTTTTGTGTGTGTTAGATGAGTAGGAGGTAAGGTATTTTAAGAACTTTAACTTTGCCACTATATGAAACGCTTTCTCTACAAAAGTAGTTTTTTGATCTGTTTTTCTCACTCCATGTTGAGAAACTGTGAACAAAAAATTTCTGTGCTCAGAGCTCAGTGTGCAGCGTATTGTTGAAAAGTAGTGTCAATACAAAATGATATGGGTTGTAATATATTCCGAGTAATCCTAGACCTTTTGTGAAGAACTGAAACATTCGTCGATCCATTATTTACGCTGAATCTTGCAAGTTTTGTGCCGAATGCATGTATTCGATCAAAAACAAAGAAAATGTGTACATTTTGAATTATTTAAGGTGACTGCCTACGTTCGGAGCCAATTTTTATTTTAGGGTCATTATTTTAGGGTAATGATTTAAAAATGATTTTATAAAAAAATTGGCTCCGAACGTAGCCAATTTTTAAAAAATCATTTTTTAAAGGATTTTTTGGTCTTTTATGGTAAAATAGCACTTAAAAGTTAAAGAAGGAACAAAAACTTACCAGTAAATACCATACTTTTTTATAAATTGGTCAATTTGAAGTAATTTTTAATGAAATTTAGCCAGAACGCCTATCCCTCTGCACAAAATTCTAATGCTACTAATTTAATTTCCTTCTCACACATGATACATATGACAGTTATATTCAAAATGACCTACAATATAAGAGAAATTTTAAAATGTAAAAATAATACTCACAATTTTATGTTCCAATATGAAAATTTCCCCCGATTCGTCATTCCTTTCCTTATAAAAATAGCCCCAAATGAAAAAACTATTTATTATACATCAGTTATTGTGAGTCATTTTAGTAACAGTAGCATCTGACACATTTCCTGAAAATTTTATCAAATTATATACATTATTATGTGAGATATCATGATAACGGTGAGATTTGTGCCAAAAAACATAATTCTGAGAAAAACGCATTTAAAATTGTTTGTCCCTTTAATTTCGTAGCAGACGATGTTTTATTAAATAGCTATAACTCTGCTTCTAATTGATGTAGAATGAAAATCAAAACGATTTTGAAAAGAGAAAAGATTGAATTAAGAGTTAAATGCAACTCCGTTTGTGTGTGTTTCATTCTTTGAAACAAAATTTTGAGTAGCCTTTATATATGCTACGTATTTATGTCAACTTTAAGCAGACTTTGTGCACCGAAGAATTCTTTAAGATTTAAAATTCTTTGAACTGAAGCGGTAAGTTTCAAAACTGTCCCCTCCCCCCCCCAAAAAAAAAGAAAAAAAAAGATTGCTAGCAACGGATTCTGATGAAAGTGCACTCCTGCATGTAGGTGTAACTTTATGATGTGGAAAAAATCTATTTTCTTAAGGACTTTAATGTCAAAATACGTAGCGGTTATCTGCTAAACTCTCCTTATCCAGTACAATTCTTGTTAAATTATTTAAATTATTTTCATTAATTATTCATGAATTGGAGGCATGTATATTTTTTAGCTCAAATAACAGTCCTCAACTGCCACAGGTACAAGTAATTCGTAAAATACCCTTCAGACGGTGTTTCTTACAATTTACGAAAAGTCTCTGATAAAGGATAAGGACAGTTCACAACTTCCGTCATGACACGATTTGAACATTATTTTATTTTCAGTGTTTGGTAAGCTAATACTGAGCAAAGCTATTGATAAATTATACATGTCCATTCTACACGTGCGGTCTTCTTTTTCTGATAATATATATCTGACCCTTTGTGCATGGCCAAGAATTTGGCAGATTTGGAAATTTATATATATAAAACGCGTAGGTATGCGGCACAAAAATCGACGATATTTCTACACTCCGAATGGCAACGGCTGCAACTACCAGATGTAAACATTAGCGGCCGTCCGCAATTTGCAACCGCTTGTCAACATGGATTTAAGCACTGAAATCAGCAATGCTCGAAAGCGAGCTGCACGATCAAGTGAAAATTGGGAACAGTCTCAAAAAAGAAAGCGGAGAAGAAATAATTCATTAAGAGAGAGCATAAATGATCGCGAGGTTAGGCTTAACCGTCGCCGGCAAAGCAACCTACAGCCAGTAAAATTTTCTACACTTTTTTTCAGTACTTGCTGAATTTTTACTCCATTTTATAAGTGAAGAAATTTTCCCAACAATTTATTATTTGATATGATTAAGTGTAGATATCTGAATTGTGAACAATAGTACATACAGAGATTGATGTAATCAACGTTATATTTTAGTACTTGCTGAATTCTTACTCCATTTTTAAAGTGAAAAAATTTTTCCCCATCAATTTCTTATTTGATGTAATGATAGAGTGTAGATATATTAATTTTGAAAAATAGTACATACAGAGAGGGATATAATTTTTAAAATCATTGGTGTTGGGTTTCTCAGTCTTATATTTAACTCTGATCTGAAGTAATGGAAATTCATATTTTTTAATCACGATGTTTCAGAATCAGCCTAATGAAGAATACCCCTTAACAACGTATATTTATGATGACAGGTAATGGTAACATTCCTTACATATGTTATTTTCAGTTGAGTTGTTTTGCAAAAACGACCATGCTGGTTACGCAGCGGCTAGTCTTAAGAAATTTGAATGTCAGAAAGTGTTTCAGATCCAAAATCCCTTCTAATAATCAAGTTTAAAGCAGGAAACAACAATAAATTAAAAAATTTTATAAAGGTATTCATAAAAGATTTCCATTAACATTTCGGAAAGAAAGCATGTAATAACTGTTTACTACCAATTTCATTTTGAGTTTCATTTTAAGTCCCGGTAATCCGAACTTCGGTAATCCGAAACTCCGCTTAATCCGAAACCAAAAGTTAAAAAGAACTAAGGTTACATTAAAACCACATTAATTCTTAGTAATATAAAGTATATTTCTGAAAACTACAAGAAAATTCAAAGTTAGACAATGTACTAAACTAATTATTACTGAACTACATTGGTTTGAAAAAATCTGTTACTTTTTTTTGTCAAAGAGAAGAATACCTCACACTGAAGCCAAATTAAACAGCGCGATATCCTCTGCTTCACCTCCACTCTCGTCTGAGAGGTTGACAGGTTCTTTCAAAACCGTTTCTACAATTTGCTGATCGTCTAAAACAGTGGTTTCCAACCTTGGGTACGGGTACCAGTACCGGTGCGGAGACAAGCAGCTACCGGTACGCGAATGATTTTACAATTTAAAACAAAAATCTATTAAAAATCTGTATTACAAAAAAAAGAAAAGAAATGACTATAATAACTAATAATCCATGCGTTTTAATATTTTAGTTTGGCATTTCTGATTCATTGTTTGTGTTGCATTACTTTATTGAGATTTACCTAATCTGAAAAGATGCCATCTACACCTGAATGTGTTATCTATGACCACCTCATAAAAATTTGGCACTCGCCTGCGAATTATAACTGTGTCTATAACTGTGTTTGCGGATTATAACTGTGTCTGAGAAGTTTCTTGCCCAGCAGTAACATTTTTAATGCCATTTGCGACCACATATTTATGTGAAAAAGGATTTTCTGCAATAACTGCGATGAAAACAAATATAGAGCTTTACTGGACAATGAATCGGATCTGCGCCTTAAACTGACAAACATTGAGTCCGATATTTATTACTTCTTTAGTTAATAATAAACAGGCCCAACCATCTCACTCATTATATATTTTTTAAAGTGATTATTATATTTTATGTATATGTTTAGCAATAAAAATATATCCCAAGTTACTTCTCTTTATTGCAAATGTTCTCCACTGCATTTTATTCCCCATTTCAAAATTGTTGGTCTACCGGTACGTCATCAAATTGTTTACAACGTACAGGTACGGTACTATAAAAAGGTTCGGGACCCCTGGTATAAAATCCTACACTCTACTGAACGAACAACTTACTCTACTGTACTGTACTACGCAGCGTTCTGCTCTCTTATCATCCATTTCGTCCGGAGATTTGGTAATGTTTAGACAGACTTTATAAAATAAATTGTGTAGTCACACGTAATGTGCGATATTTCTGTAATCACATGCTATTATGTAATTTAAGTTCCTTTTAAGAATAATTCCGCTTAATCCGAAAAATTCGTTAATCCGTAAAGAGTCTGGTCCCAATCATATCGGATTATCGGGACTCCGCTGTATTAAGTTTTTATGATTGTTTATCCTCATATTTGAATGAAATTGGAATTCTTAACGTCTACAAAATGTAGAACTACCAAGCCAGTTTTCTCATCAGTTTATGAATTGAAGGATTCTGCAATACATTTAAATGGGTGAGATAAAAATGTGAGAATGCAATCAGTACCAAGCTTTCCTATAAGAGGCAATTACTTTTTTTTCTTCTTGCATGTTGAAGAAATGGACCTTTTCCGTGAATTTGTCTGTGCCTAATATCGCCTACTCGTGTTTCCAAAGTACGATTCGCGCTATGTATGAGAAAATGCAGTCACTTCTTAGTTCTGGGTTTGTACGAACAGCGACAACGCTCTTAACACTCACAACAGAAACTATTTGGCGTCCCAAGTTGTTTTGGCTGTTGTCTTCGTAAACTTTGGCTCCAAAGAATCGGAATTCAGTGAATGACCAGGTAGGTGCATCCAAATTCTAATTTGGCTTATTCCATTTGAAAATGCATTAAACAGAGACTTTGCTAGCAACGCCTTTTAAGGGGTGCTTCTCATTTCGCGTGGTAGGCGGTAAGAGGAACAGAGGTAGGCGATATTAGGAACCGCTCTGGAGTTCGCTTTAAATTTGAATTTTTCTAGTTTAGCTTCATAGCTTAAACTGGCACTGGTTTTGGAGCTGGTTGATCTCGGGGTACCAAAGGAAATAGTTGTTAGGGATGTTCTTTGAGTTTGCAGCCTAATCAGACACTAAAAAGTGGATGAAATGTCGAAAAAAAGTTAGGGTAGGCGATGTTTGAGATACTTACCTTATTTGCGTTTCTTTGAAAGGCTGGGATAGATGCCCGAGTGAAAAAATTCTTCCTCGATGACGGGATACAATTAAGAATCTTTCTATCCATTGAGCCTTTGCCTAGTGTGGCTACTCCCAAGCAGCCTTCAGTGACAAGATTTTCTATGATTTAAAAAAAAAAAAAAAAAAAAAAAAAAAAAAGCGAAATATGATTGTATTCTAATATTTAAACTCTTTTAGAGCGGCTTGATAGTTTTGAGTTATTTACTTTGAGAGTGTGTTCAATGTCCTGAGCGGAAAATGATCACCTTCGTCTATTCTGTTAGCTGTCTAACATAGCTAAAAAATTTATTTGGAGTGCGGGCAAACGCTCAGCAGGAAACACTACAAATGTTGAAATGGCTCATCTGTGCTTTGTGAAGATATCTTTGCGAGGCGCATTCTTTGAAATTTTTATCCGCCATTTCTTTTTGAGTAAAGAAGGATTAAAAAATGAAATTTTCTGCATTACGTAAGCGTGTTTCAATTTATTCTGAATGCGAGTTCCACGTCGTTGTGACTGGGAGATGCATCTGAATACAACCAACTTGTTTACGACTTTTCCGGGGGCATGAATTGGGGATATCACGACTAGAATTTAAATCGCGGTTATCCTTATTCGCTGTGTAACAATTGCTCATCCGAACTGTAAATTGACAATTCTATGGTCCTCGGTATAAGTAAAAAAAAAAAAAGAAGTGATTTTTACCATGTTTTTATAAACTCGCTTTCTTGTTTGTCCAGTTCAAATCTTGCAATCGATTTTTAGCTAACTTCCAGACTAGCTAGACATTTGAAACTTTTAGAATAGATCAGAACCTGATGATAATGCATTCTTTTAATACTTTTAGCCATCGTTAAGCAGAAAATCCGCAAGGTGGCGCTTCGATCGAATTCAATGCTTTCTCTTTTGCGTAACGACATTTGACGATTTTGAAAACAGAATACGTGCGAATTTAGTTTGCTTACAAAAATATTGTGAGAAAATTTTTTAAAAAATTATAAAAGTTAGCAATTTATAAAGTCTGTGGAGAGTGGAAACGACTAAAAAGTGATTAAAATGAAATAAAAGAAAGTGAAAAAGAATAATTAATTGACGGTTTGTGCAATTAAGAGAGAAAAATAAAAATAAATACGAGTGAAAAATAATTAAATAGGAAAATATTAAAATTGTGATTTGGCGAAATAAGAGGTCTTTCCAGTAAGTTTGGAGCAGTCAAACTGTTCGATGCGCAGCCCTTCCAAGGTTCTAACTCGGCTTAATGCGACGTTAAGCCCATCCCTCGGCGAAGAGTTTTTTTTTTTTTCCGAGGTATAGAACTGCGTGGTTCACGGTACATCCTTGCATTTTGTGTACAGTGCAGGTCGATCATTTTCTTTCAAGTTGATGAGTCAAAAAAATTTTAAAAAAATATTTATTAATACATAGAATTGTCAAGTTTACATGATTCAACAGAAAATTTAAAAACGTGGTGTATAAAAAGTTCTTTTTATCTTGTAATTATTAGATATTTGTTAGTATTGATAAAAAACAAACAAAAATCTTTTGACTTGTATAATAGACTTAAGTCTATCAATTTTGCATACAAAAGTACATTTCTATGTAGAAAAGACTCAAGCCGATTTTATAGTTCTGCGATTGGTATAAACTCGGTATATTGAAATCACTGTTTTTGAACGGACACTATGGAATTATCAACGTTTATTTGTGTAGTGACCGAGATGGTCGCCCTCTTGATAAAATTCAATGATGCCTTAAAAAATTTCGGTAGAATGAACTGACCTAGCCGTTTGTCCGACTGCCTTCGCTCTCACCCTCAAATGTCGGAACTAGACACCTGATGTATGGTGTACCGTCACGTAAATGGATAAATACCCACCGATCTTTGTGATTTCGTTCAAATTTCACTGATATAAGATATTTCCTCTACAGCAGGGGTGGGTAGACCTTTCCAGGGTACGGGCTACTTCTAATTTTTCCAAGGTGTTGCGGTCCACCCAGTGGCGTAGGTGTGGTGAGCTAAAAAAAAAGGGTCTACAATATTTATTATAACTTAATAATAAATACGGAATATGTACTTACCTACATAACTACAATTAAAAAAAACTTACTCTTTTAAAACCGCGTTTAGAGCATAAAGCAAGATACAAACATAATAACAATAGCCTACAAATATAATAATATCAAATGATGCATTTATTATCAAACAATTCAAAATATATTAAAAAATAAATAATTTTCATCTAAAGTTAGTTCTCGTAGTTATAGTTAGTAGAAGACTTAGTCTGCATACTTAGTCTCCATAAATATGTTTCTTTCAGTACGCGCGTCTTAGGACTTAGTAAAGGCGGTCACCCTAAAATGTCTTGGTGGTCCACCGGTCGATCGCGATCGACTTAATGCCCACCCCTGCTCTACAGCATTCTAAAGCTTGCATCTGTTAAATCACGAACACTTATTCTGCAACAGCTTTTCCTCTTTGGATGCGCGGTAAAATTTTTGTAATTCGTCCGGCACAAACACTCCGAATACAAAACCCTATTTCCCCACCCCCTGGCCTTCTTTGTGCGCCATCTGGAGTGTGTGAGAGAGAGCGGAAAGACCTCTAAAACATTCTTTGGGTAAAATTCTTTTGACGTTGAAGAATTTGCTTTCCTTTTCAATTTTTAGAGGCTTTTCCCCCGTCTACCGTAAACCAAATCGAAATAAATGGCTTTTTTATGCTTCCTTTTGGAGCGAGTGACGAGGAAAAATGTTCATTACTTCGGATGCGTGCTAGTTTGTTTATATTCTGCTTACTATTTGTATAATTCGTTCTGAACGAAGAATATCGTTTTGAAAGTGGATACCTGAATTTTGATGTCATTTCCTGGATAACGGATGTTGTGGTTGTGTACATGAACGTTATTTTGCCGCTCTCTGTTGGTTTTAAAAGGGATGTGAAGCGGGTATTTTTCGTGATACTGACTCGCATACATGCGCTGAAAAGCGAGCTCTGAAGATTCATGAAGAACTGAATCCATGTATGTGACTTTGCAGAGCACAGCCGGACGATGGCCGAACGATTCTTCTTATAGTGTAGGGGTGCACTAAGAACGATTTTTGAAAAATTATTCTTAGATTTTTTAAAATTAAGTTTTTAAGCTGTTTTTGCAACATTCTTTAAGTTTGTATTTAAAATAATGATTTGAGGGTTATAATATATATATATATATATATATATATATATATATATATATATATTTATATATAATTACTTTTTGATGTTGTTGGCCATGATCTGATTTTAAGAATTAGTGGTATTCTAGTTGGTCCATTCAGTAAGCTATCGAAGTATGTTGCCGTCCATACTTATCTATCTATATATATAAAACAGTTCCGAAGCTGACTGACTGACTGACTGCCAGACCAAACCGCTGGACATAAAGGTCTGACATTTTGCATGGCGATTTTTCTTATAGTGTAGGGGTGCACTTAGAAAGTTTTTGAAAAATTCTTCTTAGATTTTTTTAAATTAAATTTTTAAGCTGTTTTAGTAATTTTTTTTTAAGTTGGCATTTAAAATAATAATTTGAGGGTTATAAAATTTATATCACGAGAAAGATTCTAAAAATTCCTTTAAAATGAAATCTTTTTCGAATCTTTACCTTCCTTTTCTGATTTTTGGTGAATTTTTAAAGATTCATTTTTAGAATTTAATTTATTGAATGCTGATCACGTGGTTTCTTTTTCTTGTACTTTAAATTAATTTGTCATCACGTGCATAAGAACGAAATAGACATTCCTCAAACTGTTCTATTAGATTTAATTTGAATATTTTCTTCTACATTATTTTGTCTACATTATTTTATCTACATTATTTTGTTTACATTATCTTATCCGTTACGATTTTTTATAAATATATATATATATATTTTTTATCATGAATTGCATACATTGATCGTTGAATTTATTTTATATATATATATATATATATATATATATATATATATATATATATATATATATATTTGTTTTTTGTCATTAATTGCATGCATTGTATTTAATTTGAATGTACTCCGTAGCGAAGTACGGATTTTCAGCTAGTTAAATATATGTATACAGGCTGTATTTTCGTAAATTTATTTAGTTTCAAGAATTACTTGGAAATTTCTTTCAAAATGCGAAGAAGAAATAGCACGTAAAATCTGCCAACTATGAAACATTTAGACCTTTCGTCACGATTCTTCACGAACCGTACGGTTCAGTGTAGGAAAGCACTCCACAAGAATTTCAAAAACCTAATTCTGTTTTAAATTTTTTTCCTACTGTTAATTGTAAAATACGGCTAAATGATCACCAGGATCACATATTGCTAAAATGTGGGGAAGGAAAGATGAGTTCCTCACATCGCCGTTCTGGTGGTAGAACGCCGGCATCCAAGTTAGGAGACCCAGGTTCGATTCCTGACCTTGACAGATTTTCTTTTTTGGGGTGTTTCAAATTAATTTATTTTCAATTAATGCATTATTTTCATGAATATGGAAGGTTGTAGATACGAAATGTATATATTAATTTTAAATGAGTCGCATATATTTAACTGAATGATATGAAAATGACTCAACGCAAAGAAAGAGACCACCCATTTTTTTTATAATGATTACTGCTAGGCACATGCATTGAAAAGTAAATGAGCTTGAAATGGAGAATGGAAAGTTATTTACCGTGCTGAAAAAATGGGGAACCAAGAAACCGTTTTCCACTCCCCAATGGTTAACGTCTGCCAAATATCTGTTTCGTGATTTTTGCTTCCTGCGTGTTAGGTGAGATCAGCCCGAATCTGCTGCGCTGATATTTACATTAAAATGCAATTATTTAAAATGCAGGTACGCTTTACGTTTGCGTTTGCCAATTTCTCTGGACCAATCGTCATCAGTGCTTTTTTGGAAGAGTCCCCACACAAGAAGAGAGTATTTATTCGAAGTTCCAAGGAGCGAAATAATTAGAGTTCGTGCGACGCTTTCGGAAAAATCTCATTACAATGTAAAAGCATGATAATAAATTCTATTTTAATTCGATTGAAAAAATGGGAGACGATGAAAAAAAGCTTCCAGCTCCGTCACGGGCGACCTGATGCAGTCACGGTCACAGCGGCGGCCAATAACAAAAAACTCTCATTGAGAATGCCTCCAATGCGAGTCTGCCCTTGCGTAAAATGACACGTATTTCAAATGCACGGAAGCCTCTTGGGTGATCTAACTCCGGGAAACGCAGACGATCCAAATTATTATTTTTTTCGACTTATCTACATTGCGGAATTATTTAAAAATTTGGTATTGTGTCTGCGGCTGGGTTTTAGAAAAATCTCTACCGCATTTTTCTGTTTCGTGTGATTATATATATTCCCAAATATCGGCTTTTTAATTTCGCATGTGATTTGAATTTCCATATAAAAGAGGGTTTTTTGAATTTTAGATGCGAAATTTATTTGAGAATTGAGAGTCTCAGACGATAAGCCTTGGTATAGAAATACATTGTACGAAAAACAATAGACGAGACTTCAATGCTGCCAATTTTTTGAACTACACTATTAATTTGCTTTAAAAATTACCATCAAAATTTTCTTTTTTCAATTATCAAATGCTTGCTTTACCATCCAAGCTCCTGACGGTGTTCTTTTCTTCCATTCGGTATAAATAAAACACGTATTTCGAATATGCGAGCCTTTTAAAAACTTAATTGACAGTCTCTCTTTATTAAAGAAAGATACATCATTAAGCTTAAAAATTTCGTTAAAAAATCGTTCAATAGAATTCGGTTAACGTTTCAAAAACTGAATTATTATAACAGAATAATACATACATACATATACACATCTCACATTTTGTTTTTCTCTCGGAATAATCAAGATTTAACTGAATGGTTCCGCACTGCAACCACTGAATATATGCCAGATTTGAACAATTTAGTAAAACAATCAAAAGAAAAATAATTAGGAAAACTATTAAAATTGTTCGAGAATTTAGATATATAAATGGTTCTAACAAATGGAGAATATATTTAATGAAAACAGTGCGGGAAAAATAATGCCTAATATTCCATTCCTACTCGATATGACCTTTTTCTGTTATGGGCTCTTCTCAGTTCGAAATCTCCCCCCCCCCCCAGCAACGCACACACACACACACACACACACACACACACACACACATATATATATATATATATATAACAGTTCTGTAACTGACTGGCTGATAGGCTGACTGACTGACATATAACTCACAGACCAAACCGCTGGACCTAAAGGGCTGACATTTTGCATGGCGATTCTTCTCATAGTGTAGGGGTGCATTAAAAATGATTTTTGAAAAATTCTTCTTAGATTTTTTAAAATTAAATTTTTAAGCTGTTTTAGTAACTTTTTTTATGTTTGTATTTAAAACAGTAATTTGAGGATTATAAAATTTATATCACGAGAAAGACCATAAAAATTCCTTTAAAATGAAATCTTTTTCGGATCTTTACCTCCCTTTTCTGATTTTTGGTGAATTTTTAAAGATTCATTTTTAGAATTTAATTTATGAAATGCCGATCACGTGATTTCTTTTTCTGGTACTTTAAATTAATTTATCGTCACGTGCATAACAACGAAATAGACAAAAATATATTTTTTTTCTTGTTAATGCGACAGACGACTGGACTTATCCAAAATAATATTAAAATACAGTAAAAGAAATGTTCCTCAAACTGTACTATATTCTTTAGTATGTTCTATTAGATATGATTCCGAAACAGGATAGTTGAACACAAAAACAACATTTTTCTAACACATATTATCGACGTTGCTTTGAAACACTTGTTAACGCGAGAACTATACATTGTCTTTTTTTTTTTTTAATTATTTGTTCATGCAATTGCATTCAATGCCCAGGTAAAAACCAAGCTCAACATTAGAACTGAACACTTCTCCTTGAAGCCAATAAATTATTTCAACCATAATTGCAGATACATTGACGAATGTAATAAGCCGTCATAAAGGTAGTACTTTTGATAGAGTCGATTGGGGCCTCTTTCGCAGGGATGTTTGTATCTGGGGGCAACAGAAAGAATGAAATTGCCTAAAACAACTAGGAAACACTGCTGCTCCGGCAAATAAGACCAATCAACAGGGCGATAATCACCGGCTGGCCTCTAAGAAATTGTTCTCCGCATAATATATTGTGAGCACAGGACTTTTTTCTTTTAGCCTTCATTTTTCGATTTTTTTAGCCTTTTCTATAGGCGATTGAGATCGTAAAGAACTGTGAGGAATTGGTGCAGCGAACGGTAACAAGACACGGGTCTATAATATTTTACCGTCCGCATCAGTTTCTTGTCTTTAGTGGCAGGTGGCGTGCTTTTACTGACCAATAAATACATTGCTGAAATGGGCGACACATTATATACGTTTTATTCGATAGGGTATGAGATTTTTTTTTTCATACTTTTAGAACCTTTTGGGGCCTCTGTGATCAAATGATTATATCAAATTTCTTGGGATGCTATTTAAAGATAATATTGCGTATATAAAGTTTCGACTGTAAATGGAATACACACGCAAGGCTATCATTACAAGGCGAACATATGAGAAGAGACTTAAAAAAAAAAACTGTATCTCTTATGCTTGATCGTTAATCTGGTGTATGTATTTAATATAGACCCAGGAGCAGTGTAATTCCTTTTTGTTTCTATAGAAGTTCCAGGATTCGTAACAGTTGATCTGACTCGTCACTAAATTTTGTTTTCATGGAGAACATTCCTGTTATATGTATAAGAAGACTAACATGTCCAGTGGATAATATATTTTCAAATGAAAAAAAATGAAGCCTGGCAACTGATAAACATGGCATGGCGTATATACCTTGGCGTCTGTTTTAATGCAGTATGCTCTGCTCGAATGGCTTTAACTGTTTATTACTTGTACCATTCAGTAAATCAATAACTTTTCAGTTGCAAAGGTCTCCGTAAAAGATGTCAAACTGGAGGTATTGAGGGATATGAAAGACTCCACAAGTAGTCTAAACAAATACTGAAAAACATCGGGACCTGTTGGAGGTTCGCTATAAAAGGATAAATTAGCATTAAATACAATAGGAAAACGGCGGTAGCAAAATTTTCGTTCGTTCGTTATATCCGGGAGTTCGTTATATACCAGGTTCGATATAACGGGGTTCGACTGCATTATATAAATATAATTACGTAATTTAAAATAATCTGATAATTTGAAGATGGGGCATTGAAGTATTTGTTCAATGATGTTTGTACACCTGCAGCTTCTTTTTCTCGTCGTAAATCAATTGATATCATGCAAAGTAGTTTGCGAAAAATTTAAAATTACAACCGCGTATCTATGAATCTGAGGACTTACAGTAATTTTTTTTTTTTGAGGGGGGGGGGGGATGAATCAACACTCAACGATAGACCGTTATCCTCCAGTACTTGCTTCTGCGTTTGAATTGCCATGAGGATTGGCTTCTGGAAAAAAGTCACTTAGTACTCGTGTGCGATAAAAAAATGTTGAGTGGCGTTCATCCTTATTATTCCGGAAATTTATTATGTACGTCAAAAGTGCTTTGACACTCCCATTTCAGAAAGTGGACTGAACCGAATTGGCGTGCCTATATGTTGGCTAGTTGATCAGCTATTATTCTTGTCCTTCGTTCTTTGCATTATTATAATTTCAGAGTTATAATATATTTTAACTTTCTTTTACCCTCTTTCATTTGTGTTATAGTCGTAGGGCTACACTTTTTTCCATCCGCGTTGCCCAAATTTTGAATGCGTTGGTATGTTATGCAATTCCTATTCCCCAAATACAGTGGCTTCCAAAAGTATTCGTACACTTACGATTTTCAATGAAAATCCACCCACACACACACAAGGACATCTCCACCGCTACTAAGTTCTTGGGAATAAGTTCCACATTTTTTATTCTCCATACGCCCTTTGGAACCAAAAATGTTAAACTTGCTTTCATCGGCAACTAAGACATTATTCCAATACGTTTGGGATTATTTATCATTGATAGTGCGAAGGAAAGCCTAAGCTTTCTGTTTTTCTCACTCACAAAATATTTTCTACGAGCAAAACGCCCATGTAATCCAGCTGCTCTGAGAACTCGTCGAACAGTTTCTGGTGAAATTGAAGTGGAAAATATTTCATTAAATTCTGCAGAAACTTTTACAGCACTCAAACGTGGATTTTTCACAAATTTTCTAATTATAAATCTCTGATCACATTTTGTTAACTTTGCCGGACGACCTTTTCTTACCTTGTTTTCGATCCAATTTTCTTCTTTAAAGCGTTTTTTCACATACTGCACAGTAGAATGGGATAAATTAAGTAATTTAGCAATATTCCGAACTGATTTACCACTACTATGATGAAAAATAATCAATTTTCGAATGCGGTTTGTTGTTTCTTTACGACTACGAGCCATTTTTAAATAATAAATAGAACATTACGGAGTAGGCAAGCAAAAATTAAAGCCAAACGATCTTTTAAATGCCACCACAGTTCATAAATAAAAATAAAGCGCCAGAAGATAATTTTAATTCTGAATTTATCCGAAAATATTTCAGCGTACGATGACTTTTGTGAGATAAAGTTTTCGTTACTTTTTGATTACTGGTTTCTTAAAAATAAAGTTTTACTATGTTTTCAAAATATTTCATGTAGTTTTATTAAGAATAGATTATAGATCTTATTATTAAATACCCATACTGAAATATTCATTTTAATTAATGGATAGACCCCTATTTCGTTGAAAATCGTAAGTGTGCGAACACTTTTGGGAGTCACTGTACGTATGTCGAAGGAAATGCTCACCTCAAAAAATTAGAACGGTGCTTGACAAGGAAGCTAATAGGACAAGTTTATTTAAATTTTATTATTATTCTTAGAAGTTTTCGAAGCATGGTTTAATTTTGATGGTCTTTGCTACTGGAAATATGTCAGTTTCACAGTATCACAAAAATTCAACTAGAAACATTGGCATCTGGCTTTAAATTATTTCTGCTTTTAACTCAAATTATGCGTATTTGAAAAGAAATTCGAATTTCCCGTATTGACTCGTATTCCCGTATATACCAGGTGAAAGCCCAATCTCGCTATTCTACAATCCCGCTTATCTATACATATAAAACAGTTCCGTAACTGACTGACTCACTGACATACAACGCACAGACCAAACCGCTGGACCTAAAGTGCTGACATTTTGCATGGCGATTCTTCTTATGGTGTAGGGGTGCACTAAGAAAAAATTTTTGAAAAATTCTTCTTAGATTTTTTAAAATTAAATTTTTAATCTGTTTTTGGAACATTCTTTAAAGTTTGGATTTAAAATAATAATCGGAGGGTTATAAAATTTGCATCACGAGAAAGATCCTAAAAATTCCTTTAAAATGAAATTTTTTTCCAATCTTTACCTCCCTTTTTTGATTTTTGGTGAAATTTTAAAGATTCATTTTTAGAATTTAATTTATTAAATGCAGATAACGTGGTTTCTTTTCTTTTTGAGATGCTTTAATTTAATTTATCGTCACGTCCATAACAACGAAATAGACATATATTTTTTTTTCTTGCTAATGCGGCAGACGATTGGAAATTATCCAAAAAAAAAGTATTAATATACAGTAAAAGAAATGTTACTCAAACTGTACTATATTAACTGCACTATATTCTTTAGTATATTCTATTAGATTTAATTTCAATATTTTCTTCTACATTATTTTGTCTAAAAATTTTTTCGTTACGATTACTTTATATTTATATATACAGTTGGCTCTCTGTTTAATGATACTCTACATAACGACGATTTCTATTTAAAGACGATATTTCCCAGTCCCGGCCCCTCCGACGTTATGGGAAATGTTACTTTTTCACAAATTCTGTTTAAGGGCGATGTCTACTTAAGGACGATTTTCACGGTCCCTTGAAAGTCGTTAAACAGAGAGCCAACCGTCTATGGTATATATATATATATATATATATATATATATATATATATATATATATATATATATATATATATATATATATATATATATATATATATATATGTGTGTGTGTGTGTGTGTGTATGTATATATATATATATATATATATATATATATATATATATTTGGCATTCATTGCATACATTGACCGTTGCATTTAATTTGAATGTACTCCGTAGCGAAGTACTGGTTTTCAGCTAGCACAGATTTAATTCTTACAATTGAGTGGCAAATAAAAACTTGGAGTCTCGCCCAATAGCAAGAGGCCGTTCGCCCCTCCATCTGCGGAGTCGTCCGGCTCCGGCAATACAAGGCTGTCCCCCGCAATTTTGTCCGCTTGTCACCGCTGTCTCTTCCACCTGTCGCCCGCTCGTCAAACACCAGTGTCTTCGCCGAGCACTTAATGCCGATCAATAAATATCAAAAGATCGCGCCCAGACTTGTTGCCACCTCGGAGAGAAATTCCAGATGGAGGAGAGTGAAGAAAGGGAAAAAAACAACAACCGCGTTTTGTCCCGCTAATGCAGTGTGTTCATTTCCATCACTAGGTTAGAAGTTAAAAAGGAAACGAGAGAAAAACACCTTTTTATTTTTTCACGCCGCAGAGAGAGAAGTACAAATTGACGATAAGAGAACTTTTAGCAGAGAACACGGACCAGTGATGAGTTTTATACCTTTTCTCCGGTGATTAGCATAGGTACATGCACACACTCATAAGACACACATTGGGGCATGTGTGTGTGTGTGTGTGTGTGTGTGTACAGTCGAACCCCGTTATAACGAACTTCAAGGGACCAAAACATTTTTTCGCTATATCCGAACCGTTAAGAAAAATGTTAGAGTTCACAAAATGTATAACTCATTAGTTGCAATGTGTATTCAATAATGATGTATTTAAAAAATGATAAAATTATTAATAATGATCATTAATGAACTAAATGGACTAAAATCGATTACATTAAACTGACACAATACTAATTACATTAACTAAAATTGAAGACAAATGGAAATTAATTCATTTTACCTTCAATTGTTGCTCACTGTTTTGATACAAAAAATAATCGGTAAACTTCTGCTGACGGGATGCCGATTTCGAAAACATTTTATGAATTTCTTTGTCCAATATATCAAATGACTACAACACTCTTTCTTCCACTTTTTGTGTAGACAAAAACTTATTAATGACAATCATCGCTGCTGTAGCATATGAGATGGTGAGGATTTCGTAATTTATGTGCTCCTCTTCGTCGGCATCAGATGTAGAATCTTCGATTTCAGAATGATTCATTTTAATTTCTTCCACAATATCTTCATCAGTCGAATTTTCACATGTCATGACTTCATCATCACATGTTTCGAACAATTGCACGCCACAATCTGAGAATGATGAAATTTTGTGCTTTTCTATCCACATTGCGATAGGTAAATACTCATCATCTTCTTCATCAACATTCTTTGCTTCTTCACCATTCGTTGTATCTTCAACATTCTTAAAAAGTTTAAAAAAATAAAAAAAAATTCAGTAGTCGACTGAAAAAAGGTTCGTTATAGCCGATTCTTTAGATTTCGGAGGTTCGCTATAAAAGGATAAATTAGCATTAAATGCAATAGGAAAACGGCGGGACCGTAATTTTCGTCCGTTATATCCGTGAGTTCATTATATACCGGGTTCTCTATAACGGGGTTAGACTGTATAAATAAACATTTGTTCGTTTGAGTGTTGAGTGTGCATGTACCTCCATGCAGCAGCTTATGTAGGAAAGTTCAGTGATCTGCGCATGAATGTACAAGTATTTATATTTAACTGATATCTTGACCGAAAACGTGATAAATTGACGAAGCAAAAACCTGGAATTGTCTGCTTGTGCTGTTTCAAGCCTTCAACAGAAATTTTTTTGAGCGTCTGTCTCATGCCACAGAAGCATTAGATGTGATTTCATAGAACTTTAATTAGAGATGAATGTAGAAGCGCAACCATCATTCCGTGTTTAATGTGTGCCTGAGGGGGAAACTTTCGTATTAACTTTATACTACAGATTTTTTATTTATTTTTTATTCATGGAGCAGTCTGTTCTAGATCTCATCCATGGTTTCATCTTAATAAATTTTGAAGGCACAATTACTAATTATGTATATAAAATACTTACAAATTGATAATTCCATGAATGAATTATGAATCAATTATATGGAGAGTAAATTCCTATAATTTCGCGAAATTAATGCAACTTATCTGTACAAATATTTCCTCTTATATATATAAAATGAAGGCTAACTTCTCTTGTACAGTGTTCGAGTTTCACGGTCTAAAATGCATTTGAGATCAGGTAGAATTATGTATGTTTATCATTCCCTAAAAACATGCTAAATATAAGAGTGGAAATAAAATTATTAATTAAATGCATTGGTTTCTTATATGGGTTTCTGAAACTGCATTGTTCCGATTTCTTTCTTTGGTAAAAGGAGTCCTCGTGTGGTAAAAGATGACAGTAGCAACCTATATCTCCTATTGCCTCATATTGAGGGGAAAGTTGCTGGGAATGACAACTGGACAGCTGGAAGAAGCCAACTGAGGACGCTAAGAGCTCTTTGTTGAGAAGAAATAATCTGGAATTATTTTTCTATTCTGCCGATATTTTAACTACTAAGGAGGGTTGATTCAAGGTGACTGCCTACGTTCGGAGACATTTTTTAAAGGATTTTTTGGTCTTTTATGTTAAAATAGCACCTAATAATTAAAAAAAGAACAAAAACGTACCTATATATACCATACTTTTTTATAAATTGGTCAATTTGAACTAATTTTTAATGAAATTTAACTAAAACGCCTATCACTCTGCACAAAATTCTAATGCTACTATTTTAATTTTCTTCTCACGCATGATACATAAGACAGTTACCTTCAAAATGACCCACAATCCAAGAGAAATTTTAAAATGCAAAAATAATACACACAATTTTATGTTGCAATATGAAAATTTTCCCCGATTCGTCATTCCTTTCTTTTTATAAAAAGCCCAAAATAAAAAAAAAACTATTTATCATACATCAATTGTTGTGCGTCATTTCATTAACAATGGCATCAAAAACATTTCCTGAAAATTTTATCAAATTATATGCATTATTATGTGAAATATCATGATAACGATAGAGATTAGAGCTAAAAAAACATAATCCTGAGAAAAACGCATTTAAAGTTGTTTGTCACTTCAATTTTGTAGCAAACGATGTTTTTTTAAATAGCTATAACTCTGCTTCTAATTGATGTAGAATGAAATCAAAACGGTTTTGAAAAGAGATAAGATTGAATGACACGATTCTTGTAAAAAAAAAAAAAATGAAATTGACCAAAATAGTAAAAAAAATGACATTTTCAACGTAAGCAGTCACTTATCCTTCCGTGTGGTTCCAAAAAGCTCACCGAATATAGATTAGCAATAGGTATTCCCCTTAGTTGAGCTTACTAGTAAAGTATTTCGAGACTTTTGCATCTGATAAAGAGACATTTTAAGACGCTCGCCCATGTTCCTGCATGCTGCTATCAGATAGCTGAAATGTTGATCTGAAACAAACAACAATGCAGTTATATAATATCGTGCATTTTTCATGCTCATAATTATGCAGACAGGGCATGTTTATGGACATGGAAAGGGGACAAACAGAATGCCAATGTTAAGGCTGCTGCGTACTAAGGAAAAAAAAAATCGTATTTCCTTTTCATGCTCTTGCAGACTCTTGTGGTGGGAGGAGTCCAGTTGACAGTTCGAGAATTCCACACCCCCTTAGGATTTTGAGGGATTGTAATGACTCTCTCTCTATAGGGGATTAAGCGCTGCCCCAAAATTTCTTATTTAAAATATATTTTTGTCAACTATTTACAGGTACATAAATGCTGATAATCCAATTAAATTGGTATTGTCATATAGCCTGAAGTTTTCTGCAAAGCGCTACAGGATTCATTTTATAAATTTCGTCCACCGAAGGAATGTATGAGCGTTTAAAACACACTATACCAGATTTTTCCCCGAATAATTTAAATTTTAAAATATTAATTGTATTTTCTTTAAAAATGAAAAATGTACACAAATGTAAAATTTCTTTCTCTATGACGGAGTACAATTTTTTAAAAAAATCTTTGAATCCGAGTCGGCAATCCGTGGACACATTTTCTCCATAGGTTAACATTGAGGCGAGCGAATCCAATGGGGTTAGTACATAGCAGACTTAACCATCACTTCCGGAAGGGGGATAAGTGCTTCAGAAATGCTTGGACATTTTCATTTCTTTATCTCTGGTCTGCGGTCGTCTCAAGTATCACCTGCTATCAGTACCGATGTCAGATTCATCAACAGATGTCACTCGAACCTCCTTCCGGATGTGAGAGTTGAAAACGCCACCTCGCTTCATGCCCCGCAAAAATGATCGGTCTAATTGCAAGCATCGCAATTTATTCGTGAATACCAATTATGGCAGCCGCTTTTATCGACACTCC
>OU015496.1:5184483-5189483 GCA_907164885.2 Dolomedes plantarius
GCGAAGAAGTCCCTGATTTCAAATTGAAAAATCTCGAGAAAAAAGATCTGTAGAAGAATGCAACAAACGATATTTTTATCGTGAAAGCTGTAAGAATTTTATACATTAATTTTCGAAATAGTTACAAAAGTTGCTAAGAGATGGCGTTGTACAACTCATATCAGCATGCTTATATAAACTTGTAGTCTTTGCAATCACTACATGACAATCTTTTCAAAATGTCCACCATTCGCTCTATGGAGGTGGCGCAATAAAATTTGCCATCATACCCTGTAGTTTCTCAACAGAAATTGATTCAGTTGCTACATAGATCGCCGATTGAAGCTCGCACAGAGTGATGGGATGGTTCCTGTAGACAGTATCTTTTAATGTGCCCCACAAAAAATAGTCACAAGGACTCAGGTCCGGGGAATATGGAGTTCAATCCATGCCTGCGGCTCTATTGCTAAAAGCTGCTAACAGCACCCTCTGTTAGCAGCTTTTGTAACTATTTCGAAAATTAGTGTATAAAATTCTTACAGCTTTCACGATAAACATACCGTTTGTTGCATTCTTCTACGGATCTCTGATTTCGAGATTTTTCAATTTGAAATCAGGGACTTCTTCGCTGGACAACCTGTATATATATATATATATAAGTATGTGTGTGTATGTGTATGAATATGTGTATGTATATATGTGTATGTTATCATATACTGGGTGCAATTCGTCTTCACTGCCCAGTCTATTTCGATAGCGCGCCGAACTATGGCTAATTCCTAGCCACCCGGTTCCTTCAAAAATCACCCAGAATACGCTGGATTAAGGAACGTAAAACAAGCACCTTTATTCTTTAACGTATTTACACATTTACATTAACTCCATATGAGTTTTGCACCTCCAGTGCATGCATGGCCTCCAGCCAATTCAATTCATTCACCAAACAAATCGCAATCACCTCCACGTGGCTTCTCCGCACACGTAAACTGCTGGTCCGAGACAAAATCGGCATCCACGCCGGACCCCTGTCTCTCTCTGTCTCTCTTATCACCACCCTAGCTTGCTCTCCTGCACCGCCGAACACCAGTCCAAAACCGGTTCCCCGGCATACCTCCGGAAATACCTCCAGCAAACCATCTGCACATCCGGTCCTGGTTGTCATCTGTTTACCAGAGAGCTGGCACGCCTCTTGATTGATTACCTGTACTCGCCTCTGGTAAATATTCAAAACTGAAAAGAAACTTCACCAAATTTTATATATAATATACCGGGGGTTAAGCAGAGGGCCCGCCGCCATCACAGCTCCTCCCCCCTTTAAAGGCTTTTTTATACATAAAAAAGTCTAATGGAAAGTTCGGTAGGTCCCTTTAGGTATGCCCACACGAAACATTTCCAAAGAGGTCAATACCATTTGGCTTTCTTCAGCCCTAACTTCCTAGAGTCAATTTCAGCCTACTTTAGAAATTTCCCTCGAAAATGCCCTAAACTGCACTCAGTCTGGGACACATCATTCCTAAACCTGCACTCCGAATACTTTTCGAGAGTGAAAAACATTAATTCAATTTCCAGTAAGATATGCAGATATTCATTACACTGATATTACATTAGCTAAACACATAATAAATTCATACATGATTAAGACAAACAAAATACTCATAATGCACTAAAAAACTTACGTTAACAATTTCATACTGAAAACAAAAAAAAACATAGCCTCAAGGCCATTCTATCTGTAGATAACCTTCTCGGTTCAATTATAAACTTAAGGGCGTTAGCACCCGTACCTTTCGGCCAGTCATAGCCGACAACGTAACCTTACTTGTTTAGATTCTATTCGCCAACAAATTAAGCACTTTCATTTAACATATTTTAGCATAGGTAGTACAACAATACATTACTCTAATCTTAACTTAATTACAAACATTACCACAATTTCGACCATATTTCAATTATCGACTGTATCTTAACCTAGTTGCAATAACATGAAACAAAATATTACTCAAAGACACATTAAACAAAGAAACATTACTCAAAAAAAACACAGTTAACACAACATACATTGATCACAACATTAACCAATTAAAAATTTCACAATTGCTTTGTAACCTTCTCTAAAAGCAAAAACACATTATCGTGGATAACGATTTCCAAATATAGTGGACAAAATTAAACTTATATTTCTTACTAAATATTAGTTATGTAATTCTTCCTATTTCATTAAACATTCGGCATTACAAGATCATTAACTATTCGACATTCAGTTGGTCCTGTAACCCACGGAACATAATTTCTCCTATCCAAACGCGCAACTCAATCGGCCTCTTTCCACTCGATTGGCCAGGAAACCGAAACTCACAGTTGAGCCCACATTTATTTCTACATTAGGATTCCACAATTTCATTAGGTGTTTTTACCTGACATAGAGTCATAACAAACTCACTCGTTTGGTTCCTTTTCTATCAAGAACAAAATTGCATTGCAGTACACTAATGACAGTCTTTCTGAGGCCTTCCACCGGCTTACACAAAAAGCGCCATAGGACCTTTCACCAAAAGAAAATCATTCTACTAATTGATCACAATCGTTATACTAATTTAACATAAGGAAATTTACATAATTTGCCTAAATCCATTCTCATACTATGTGGTCATGATTTGCCAACATATATACACTTTAAATTTCACAAAAATCATCACATAAAATATTATACACTACAATTTATTCAATTCAACTTTCTGGTATAAAATCATACAAAAAAAAACAATACACATAATTATTACACATACATTTTTGGGTCACTGTTTCACGCAGCATTAAATTCTCCCTTGACCCTCAAAATCTCATCTGAGAATTTAAATTTTCCCAAACTTAATTCCTTTAAATTTGGAGTTAACCCTCCTCGTAGCATCTCGCTTACGCTGAATTTTCTTGGAAACCCTGTCATACGGCTCCCTTAAATCATCCTGTCTATTAATCTTCGCCCTCGCGAATATTTGCAATTTTCGGTTTTTCATCAGTCTCCCGAAATTGCTAGGCTGCCCCTCTGAGCACCTCGTACCCATTTTCATTTTGAATTTAACAGAATGTCTTCCTCCCCTAAATTTCCTCTTGAACTTGACAAAACCCTGGCGTCCCGTCTTTTGACTATGCTTTACGCAATTCGGTCTGCCTCTAGCTAACGGACATTTCTCCTTAGTTTTGCTCAAGCCCAAAAACATTTTAAACTTCGCTTTCTTGCACTTTGTTCCACTCGCCTTTTCGCGACGCTGTTTAGTCCTTATCACTACCGGATGTAATTTCCCTTTGAACTCTTTACAATGGAGTATCCCAATCTTAGGTAACCTCCCTCTCAAAATGTTTCTACTCGGAAACCCCGTCCTTCTATTTTCTACAGGGATTCTCTCCCCCTCAACCGCATTGTTTAGGTTTCCCCTAAATTCCGTCAAAATCTGACCATCCATTTTAGACGAACTTTCGACCCTTTCGCGGTCCGTGTTTTCCCGAATGCCATTGTCTAATCCCTGGGGAGCAATTTCTAAACCGTCTCTCGGCTCAACTTTTTCGACTACATTCATCAAATCCTGACACGCATTTATAGTCCCTTCCACTTGTAAAGAACCTGATGAATGGACTCTCGGACAAAGGTCCATCCCCCTCTGTGTGCGGTCAGTTACACAAAACTCGTGATTCAAGTCCTCTAAAACCTCGGCTGACTCAACGAAACTAACTTTTCTCACTTCGAGATCACAAATGTTAGAGTCGCTTTCAGACAATATTTCTCTTTTATCTAGGCTACTTTCTTCACACAAATCTACATTCATTTTCCCACATGTCTCTACATGCGTGAATCTGCAGAGCGAGTTATCTATTTCCCTCCTATCTGGGCTAGTTTCCTCACACAAATCTACATTCATTTTCCCCACTGTCTCTACATTCACGGATTTGCAGAGCGAGTTATCTATTTCACTTCGATTTTCTACACCCGAATTTAAGCTTGCTTGCTCAATTACAAAGGTTTCCTTATTTTCCCACACTTCCCTCGAACTGCTCAAAGTATCTCCGGCAACCAACTGGCTACAGAATTCCTTATTTTTAATTTTGCCTCGAGTACTCGCGCTTCCGAAATTCCCAGCTTCCACCTCGCTGAAATTTCCCAACACAATCTCTACATTTTTTTCTCTACCCAGAGATTTAACCTTTTGCTCTACGCAAATTTTCCCCTCAATTTGACTTTCGACACTCTTCTCAATTTTAGTGACTCCGGCCTTCCTTATTAAACCTCTACTTTCTCTATAGGAATTTACAGCCTGTAATTTTACCCTCAGGTACTCCAATTCCCCCGATTTAATAAATCTAGTTGATTGATCAAAAGCATATTTCGCCTCACAGTCTAGGTCGTATTCTAGTCTCTCGAAGATTCCTTTATCATGTCTCACAAAGAATTCTTTATTCGACTCGAAAACCTCGAAAATATTGTCTATTATGGCTTTCTGACTAACGTCTAAACTTTCTCTCTTTCTTATTAAAGCTAATTCATAGGCCCTATTCATCTGCTTATCCTTCTCTTCCCGATCTAATTTAATCTGTTCTAGAATTCCTTCTAGACCCGCCTTAGTCCTTACTTCACTGTAATTTTCCGACCCAATGATTCGTCGGACAATTACTATTTTTTTATCATTTATCGACGCCTCAACGTCCAAATTATCGGCCAAAGCCACAAGAACAATTTTAGTCTGTCTAATTAGAAGAACTTCCATTTTCCCAAACTAAAAGATTTACCACAGTATTCACAGAAATCACAATAACTTATTTCTAACCCAATGCCGTACACTCAATACGCTCCCAGAAATACACATGTAATTTCACATGCCCTACTTAACACAGAAATATAGGACAGGTACTAGATATAACGACACTAAATATTGTCACCTTTGAGCTTTCACTTATACACATAAACTGGTACAATTAATCACAAGCGATCCTATCCAATTACATAACAATAGCTAGAACATATATCACAA
>OU015496.1:5194483-5231983 GCA_907164885.2 Dolomedes plantarius
ATCACGGACTGGTTTGTGATTTGAGTCGGTTATCAGTTTCTTTTGAGTTGCTCCGTGTGCAGACGGGCTAAGAGTCGTGAGTCCCCGTAAGAAAAGAAAGAAGTTTTCTCAAACCGTCAATTAGGAGGCGGAGCCATTATGACACGGGGCTGCTTTTCGTTTAACAGCGTGGAGTAACTTGAATTTCTTTCAGGAAAAGTTAATTCAAAGCCATATCTAAAAACTATTTCTGACCATCTTTCAACTGTCGTAACACTTCTGGCAGGGGGAAAATGGATTTATCAGCAAAATAATTCGCCTATCGACGCAAGCAATAGGATAAACTCTGGTTCCAGAAGACCTGATCTAAACCCTATCGAGAACTTGTGGGGGGGATCTAGAAAGACGAGTTTACAAAAATGGAAGGCATTTTTCCCAGCTTCAGAACTCAGATCTACGATTGAAGATGAATGGTACAAAACCAATCACGAATTGGGCCAAAAATAAATACTGTCCATGAAAGAATATTTGCGGTCATTAAAAGCAATGGTGGGTGCACAACATGTTAAGTATTTGTGTCTTCATTACTGCATTGTTTTTATTTTCCTGTCCTTCAAGTTTTTACACACGCGGAAATAGTGTTTTTTTTTGTATAATTATTTTATTTCCGTAATAAAATACAGATAAAATTTTGTCGAATTTTTTTTTAGCTCTTCAACTTTATGATACACATTATAGTATAATGTTTTTCATCTGATTTTAAATTTATCAAAAAAATTAAATTCTTTGCTGTCCTTAAAGATTTTACACGCACTGTATATATATACAAATATGTATATATATATGAGTGTCTGTATGTCAGTATATGTACGTGTGTATATGCATTTGTGTGTGTATGTATGTATATATGTATGTAAGTGTGTGTGTGTGTGTAGATATGTATGTATGGTCAACAGAATTTGTCTTAATGACCTACTGGACTAAGTATGAATGTTTTGCTCGTGATTTGATAGTTATACAGTGACCACTGTAGGAAATTAAAAAATAAACAAGTGAACACTTCAATGAAAAATAAATCAGTATTGAAAAGAAAAGGTATGCATTATATATATATATATATATATATATATATATATATATATATATATATATATATATATATATATATATATATATATATATATATATATATATATATATATACGAACACACACTACCCTACAATAATGGACCGGTCAGCAAGATGTGATGTTATAAAGGAAAGAATACATGCTTTAATAAGGGGATGGTCCCCCACGTGCTGCAATTACACTACCAACCCTTCTGGGCATACTTTCAACAATGTTTTAGTACACAGCTTTGGGTATTTGTGTTCATTCCTGCTGCAAAAATATCGCCAGCTCAGCTGTAGATTTCGGACGTGGTTCCCTGTTCCATAAGCGTCGCTCTAACTCATCCCACAAATGGTCTATGGGGGTTTAGGTTGGGACTCCGAGCAGGCCAGGGAAGACGTTTTATATCCATATACTGATACTACTGCTCGATAGAGGTTGCAACATCACATGGGGCGCGTTGTCGTCCTGGAAGTAACATTCGCCCACTCCATAAAATTGCCAGAGCGTAGAAAGAACCTGATTGTCCAAAATGTCGCCGTTCAATTTACCAATAACAACATGGAAAGGTCCCAGGTCATATCACGAAAAACCACCCCAACACAAGTACACCACCACCACCGAACTTGAGAGTTGGAACGATGTACTCGAGTAAGAGATGTTCGCCAAACCCAAGCATACCCATCCGACTGGAAGAGCGTGACTCGCCGCTCTATAAAAAAAAGTTTTCCAGTGGTCCACAGTCCAGTTGCAAACACCGAGCGAGTCTGCCGGATTTGTTGGATGGGGTGATGTTTGTGGGCGGCAACACTTCCTTGGATATTGAGAGCGTGCAGTTCTTTACGCAAAGTATTGGGGTGTACCGTAATCCCTGTTGCTGTTGAAACTCATTGTTGATGATTTGGAGTGGTTTCTTGCGGTTCTTACGTACCTCACGCCTCAAAACACGCCGATCCCGTTTGGTCAGTTTACGGGGACGACCGACGTCTGTAGTTCGTATACCAACTCCCGTAGTCATCCCCTTCTCCACGGCATCACCAACAGTTGACCGTGGCTGTGATAGTTCTACCACAATTGCACGAATAGACTTGCCACTAATGTGATAACCAATGTGTATGTGTGTGTGTGTTTATATGTACGTATGTATATATATATATATATATATATATATATATATATATATATATATATATATATATTATATATATATTATATATATATATATATGTATGTATGTATGTATGTATGTATGTGTGTTTATATGTATGTGTGTGTGTCTGCGTTTGGATGTATGTGTACGTGTATGCGTTTTGTTTGTAAGTATGTGTATGGGTGTATTGTGTTTATGCGTGTGCTCATATCGCACCCCAGCAAGAAAAGTGAAAAAAATGGCAATTTTGAGGTTATGTCATTGAAAATAAAGACACCCATCATCGTGCACTAAAAGCGACACATGTCGAAATTTGTCCACCTCAGAGCATCAGTTGTATCAGTTTTATTGTAAGGCTAGTTCAAGCTCTATTGTATTCTTTAAGTTGATTTTTCTCAAAGGCTGCATTTTTGAGTTGTGACACTTTTCTTGCCGGAGTGCGATATGTATTTATATATATATGTATATATATATATATATATATATATATGTGTGTGTGTGTGTTTGTCTATATGTATATTTATATGTATGTGTGTGTTTGTGTGTTTATGTACGTATGCTTGTGTTTGTTCATATATATGTATAAGTGTATGTGTTCGTGTGTGTTCATATGTATGTTTGTTTATATTTGTGTTTATGTTTATATGTATGTGTGTGTGTTTGTTTATGTACGTATGCTTGTGTTTGTTCATATATATGTATGTGGTGTGCTTATATGTATAAGTGTATGTGTTCGTGTGTGCTCAAATGTATGTTTGTTTATATTTGTGTTTATGTACTATATATGTGTGTCGTTATATGTAATTATATGTATTTATATGTAAGTATGTATGTTTGTGTTTATGCTTATATGTATGTGTGTGTGTTTGTTTGTGTGTTTGTTTATATGTATGTTTATATGTATGTGCGTGTGTGTTTGTCTATATGTATGTTTATATGTATGTGTGTGTTTGTGTGTTTATGTACGTATGCTTGTGTTTGTCCATATATATGTATGTGGTGTGATTATATGTATAAGTGTATGTGTTCGTGTGTGTTCAAATGTATGCTTGTTTATATTTGTGTTTATGTTTATATGTATGTGTGTGTGTTTGTTTATGTACGTATGCTTGTGTTTGTTCATATATATGTATGTGGTGTGCTTATATGTATAGGTGTATGTGTTCGTGTGTGTTCAAATGTATGTTTGTTTATAATTGTGTTTATGTATATATGTGTGTCGTTATATGTAATTATATGTATTTATATGTAAGTATGTATGTTTGTGTTTGTGCTTATATGTATGTGTGTGTGTGTTTATGTACGTATGCTTGTGTTTGTTCATATATATGTATGTGATGTGCTTATATGTATAAGTGTATGTGTTCATGTGTGTTCAAATGTATGTTTGTTTATATTTGTGCTTATGTATATATGTGTGTCGCTATATGTAATTATATGTATTTATATGTAAGTATGTATGTGTGTATTTGTGTTTATATTTATGTACGTGTGTTTGTTTATATGTATGAATGTATATGCGTGTGCTTGTATTTTTTATCGAGCAAATGCCGGAGATTTGGTAACTAGTCCATTAAATCTCGGGCAATTCAATACTTTCAAATATAGGAATTAAACTTTAATAATGCAGGGCCCGAGGCATCATGTAAATAAGTCTTTGCTTGATTTGAATCGCATCAGACGCAGTCGGTGGCATCTGGAGTCAGTCGCGGCCGGTCAGAAGTCGGAAACAAAACGCTTTATGTCAAAAGAAATCTCACATTAAGTATTCCAGGTTTTTTTTTCCCCCGCAGAATTCAATAGACTTCAATTTAAGGGAGCAGCGGACTTCTAACTTTTTTTGTTTTGAATGGATTTGCTTGAAATTTGAATATGTGATTAGTATCAAAGATATGAAAAACTGGTTAAAATTTAATGATGAAATATTATTAATTTATGAATTATGAATTATTAATTATATCAAAAATAGGCCTCATTAAAAATGTTTCATGCGCATTTCTGTTGCATATAATATGGTAATTTTTATTTACAGGATAACTTATAGAACTAACAATAAAACTTATTGCTTATTTTAAGCATTCATTAAAAATATAAAGAGAAAAATATAATAATAGTGAAAACACCCTTTTTATGACGCAAAATACCTATAAATCATCTTTTCAAATACAAAATTTAGAAATTCTGAGCTACGAAGCATAGTTATATTCAATAAGATTTATTTGATATAAAGTTAAGTATATAAAACTTAAATTTCAAAGCAATACGATCATTAAAAATGCACTTGGAGCAGTTTGAATATTCGTATGACATGAAAATTTTTATTTTGAGAAAAACGCATTTAAAGTTATTGCTATTAGTAACCACATAATATCTAAATTGAATACAAATGCCTATAAAGTAATCACAGAAATAAAAAATCCTTTTTGCAACACATTCCTACTCGTCCGTAGTTTCACAATTCAATAAAATGAAAAAAATCGAATTTTTGGACAAATTTCACAATTTTGAAAGTCCACTGTCCCCTTAAAAGCATTTTTGCAGGTCATTTAAAAAAAAAAGCGTAGTGGAAGGGATCTCAAAGCAAAACCCAGAATCCTTATTGGACAAAAAGCATGCTTTCTCGTTTCGAAGTTAGCCAAAATGTTGAGAGATCCACTAAAAGGAGATCCTTTCGATTAAAATCCTCATCAATGTTCTACACTGTTTAATACGATAGCAGTCGTGGCTGCTGTTGTTTGATAAGGCTTGTAGAGTCAGACAAAATGACAGCCTTCTTCTTCTTCAAAAAAAAAAGAGGCAGGCAAAGGGCAAACTGTTGTAGAGTTCAGAAGATGGCCTCCACCTCATCATCAACACGAGTAGTATGAAGTCCTTTTCTATGAAAAAGTCGATGTCTATGAAAAAAAAAGGAACCGTCAGTATAGACATATAACCGTTTGTCCGGTGGGAAACGAGTTGCAAAGGTTTCAAGAGCAATGTATCAGATTTGTTCTTGACTCATTTCTTTTGGTATACAGGGAGCTCCTTATTCTGATGAATGTCATTATTCAGGATATCCCAAGCGTGTGTCTTTCTATGCATGCGTATATACAGTGGCTCCCAAAAGTGATCGTACACTTACGATTTTCAATGAAATAGGGGTCTATCCATTAATTAAAATGAATATTTCAGAATGCGTATTTAATAATAAGATCTATAATCTATTCTTAACAAAACTACATGAAATATTTTGAAAACATAGTAAAACTTTATTTTTAAGAAACCAGTAATCAAAAAGTAACATAAACTTTATCTCACAAAAGTCATCGTACACTGAAATATTTTCGGATAAATTCATAATTAAAATTATCTTCTAGCGCTTTAATTTTTTATATGTATGCATAGGTATGTAAACGTATATCTATATGTATGCTTGTATAGGTGTATAAACATTTATCTATATGTATGTATGCACTGGTATGTAAACGTATATCTATATGTATTTTTGAATAGGTATGTAAACATACATCTATATGTATGGATGTATAGGTGTGTAAACGTATATCTATATGTATGCTTGTATAGGTGTGTAAACGGATATCTATATGTATAGTTGTGCAAACGTATATCTATACGTATGCTGTGTAAACGTATATCTATATATGTATGTATACGTGTGTAAACGTATATCTCTATATATTTATGTATAGGTGTGTAAGCGTATATATAGGTATGTGTGTATGTGTTTGTGTCTGTGTATGTCTGAACTTTGTAATGTCGTAAATGTCGGGATTCTCTGACACTGTGAAGAAATCTTATGTAGAAGTAATTTTCGATATCTTCCATTACCCGGTTGTGGATATACTTCAGTTTTTAATCTTAGATATTTTTTTTACTCAGTCTTGTACCGGCATGTTTAACATTAAGATATTACCTTTTTCTCTATTTCTTGGCTGTCATAATATCTACAGTCTGGACCTTTTAATCAAGGAAATAGTTTCGTGAGCATTAGTCTATCTATCTAGTCTGTTAGGCTATTCAGACTTGCTCAATAAGTAATGCTTTCCGTTCCGCCCGATTCCTGATACTGAATTATCCAAAGCAGCTCCTTTGATCTCTGCCGCTATGCCGCCACCTGTCTGATGAAGGGAAAAAAAGAGTGGATTGTTTACGTTCTACAGGGGCAGACAGATCGACGGTAATTTGTGTTATAGTCAGCTCAAATAAGAGATAGCAAGGAATTATCACCTACTTACTTTCAATCATTTATTCTGCCTTTTTTTTTGCGTGTCTATTAAAGCTGCCTCTCCTATGCTATGTACTAACCCCATTGGATTCGCTCACCTCAATGTTAATCTATGGAGAAAATTTGTCCACGGATTGCCGACTTGGATTCAAAGATTTTTTTTAAAAAAATTTGTACTCCGTCATAGAGAAAGAAATTTTACATTTGTGTACATTTTTCGTTTTTAAAAAAAATACAATTAATATTTTGAAATTTAAATTTTTCGGGGGAAAATCTGGTATAGAGTGTTTTAAACGCGCATAAATTCCTTCGGTGTACGAAATTTATATGAATAATCCTGTAGCGCTTTGCAGAAAAGTTCCGGCTATCTGACAATACCAATTTTATTTGATTCTCAGCATTTATGTACTTGGAAATAGTTGACAAAAATATATTTTAAATAAAAAATTGGGGGGAAGCGCTTAACCCCCCCTATAGAGAGAGAGCCATTACGATCCCTCAAAATGTCAATCCTAAGAGGGGTGGAATTCTCGAACTGTCAACTGGACTCCTCCCACCACAAGAGTCTGCAAGAAGAGGAAAAGGGAAATACGATTTTTTTCTTAGTACATACCAGCCTTAAGTTTTTCTGAAACTTGGTTCTGGGTTGTCCTTTAATTCGCACCACTGCGTTGTGCTTTGATTTTTAGATTTATCATTTAGCAACGGGTTTTGTAAAGCAATGTGCCATCAATAATCCAAAAATGAATTCAGAATTTCACAGCAGTCTTTAAAGTGTTTTACAGTACTTCTGCTTTTCTCCCTCTTTTCTGCTGAAAAATAATCAGCTTAGTTGATGATAAAGTAGCGTTTAAACAAAGACACTTTTCGTGCAATTGTCGATAGAAATCAGTTGGCTTCGAATCTCCATCCCACCAGGCAGTCGGCGTAGTGTTCGTTATTATTTGCCACCTTTCAAAGGAATTTTTTACCATGTTTTTATTAACTCGCTTTCTTGTTTGTGTGTGTGTTTGTCCAGTACAAATCTTGCAATTGATTTTTAACTAACTTCCCGACTAGCTAGACAATTGAAACTTTTAGAACAGCTCAGAACACGATGACAATGCATTCTTTTGATACTTTTAGCCAGTATTGTATTCATTTTCAGTTAATTTTGTTTTGTAGACTGGTGCAGCCATCTCTCGGCCGGGACGGAAATGAAAAGTTAAACGCAAGTTAATCTTTAGCTTACGGGCCTCATTTTTCCGATTCTGTCTTTAGAACAGGAAATTTCATACCCCCTTTGTAAGAACACACATTAAGGGGGTTATATATATATATATATATATATATATATATATATATATATATATATATATATGTATGTATGTATTTATATACATATATACATATATATACATGACAGGCGTGTAGTTTGCCTGTTCTCACATTAATGTGCAGTCATCATCTTAATACTGGTGGCGAGTGGTAAGTAGTCTAAATCCAATAAACAAACATAGTTCCAACGAAATCAAGTCTAATTTATTTTTCCTTCCAGCAACCACTGAATATAATTTAATTCCCAAGCCCCCTTTAAATTTAAGGTAATCATTCTTTTCCACTAAAATTCTGACATACATATATATATATATATATATATATGCATATATAATAGATATATGTATACTCACACACACACTCTCTTGGGCCCGTCTTGGGATGCATGCTATCCCAACCCTTAAGGAAAGGGTTAACTTCCAATTAACTTCATTTTCTTTCAAGTTGATGGGAAAATTCATCAAAAAAGATTAAAAAAAGTATTTATTAATACATAGAATTGTCAAGTTCATAAGATTCAACAGAAAATTTAAAAACATGGTATATAAAAAGTTCATTTTATCTTGCAATTAATTATATCGTTCCTGTGTTCCGTTTTAAGCAAAACTCATCGGAAGTCAAAATTCTGGAAATTTCTGGTATCCCCTGAAACGAAAATTGTTCTGTTTAAAAATGGTTGGATCTTTGAAGGGGTTAACACTTTTATGAATAATCCTGAAGATTATTGCGAAACCTTTATCACCCGAAAATTTTCAGATAGATTGGTTTTTGATATATCTGGTATCAGATATATCCAATATACATGCTTTAAATTTTGAATTCCAACCAGTTTTCAGTTTTTCGAATGTTTTTATGAATAAAACGATTTTATTTTTATGGAGCCAGAGTCCACTCTTGCTGCATTAGACAAACATGTATGACAACAGTGACACTCTGGCCATATTCGGCGAACACAAAATATGTGTCACACAAAATATGTGTTACATAATATGTGTCACTTGAAAAATAAAGTAAATGAATAAAATAAAATTTTTCTGTTCCACAAGCCCTGAAATATAGATTCCGAATGATTACAACTGTTTGAATATCACTCGACAGCGTAATGCATAAACGTCTGCTATATCACATTCTTTTAATGGAATGCGCATTTTGATATTAAAAAAAAAAATCCTGATAATTTAATGCGACCACCGTGAACGGAACTGGCGACAAATCTATAGCTAGATTTCTAATATAAAATAACTAGCTTTATGCATTACTAGCTGAAAACCCGCACTTTCCTACGGAGTACATTCAAATTAAATACAACGGTCAAAGTATGCAATTAATGCCAAAAATATATATATATATATATATTTATAATAAATACGACGATCAATGTATACAAGTGATGTAGAAAAAATATATATATTTATAAAAAAATCGTAAAGGATATTTTTATAGACAAAATAATGTCCAATCGTCGAAAAAAAATATTTTTTTGTCTATTTAGTTGTTATGCACGTGACGATAAATTTATTTAAAGTACCGGAAAAAGAAATCACATGATCGGCATTTAATATATTAAATTCTAAAAATGAATCTTTAATAATTCACCAAAAATCAGAAAATGGAGGTAAAGATTCGAAAAAGATCTCATTTTAAAGGAATTTTTATGATCTTTCACGTGATATAAATGTTATAACTCCCAAATTATTATTTTAAATGCAAACTTAAAAAAAGTTACAAAAACAGATTAAAATTTTATTTAAAAAATCTAAGAAGAATTTTTCAAAACTCTTTCTTAGAGAACCCCTACACTTTAAGAAGAATCGCCATGCAAAATGTCAGCCCTTTAGGTCCAGCGGTTTGGACTGTGCGTTGTATGGCAGTCAGTCAGTCAGTCAGTTACGGAACTGTTTTATATACAGTGGCTTCCAAAAGTGTTCGTACACTTACGATTTTCAATGAAATAGGGGTCTATTCATTGATTAAAATGAATATTTCAGAATGGGTATTTAATAATAAGATCTATAATCTATTCTTAACAAAACTACATGAAATATTTTGAAAACACAGTAAAACTTTATTTTTAAGAAACCAGTAATCCAAAAGTAACAAAAACTTTATCACACAAAAGTCATCGTACACTTGTAAAAAATCTCTACATATTAGTAAATATTCTAATTTTTCGTTAAATTTATATTTAGTAGGATATCCTTTAGCATCCACAACAGCTTTTAAACGTCTGGGAATAGATTGCTTTAGGTCTTTTGTAATTTTTGCATCAATGTTAATCCATTCTTCCATCATAATTGTTTTAGTTCGCTTTTCGTGTGAAGTCGTGTTTTCGTACTCGAACCTCCAGTTCTCTCCAAATATGTTCTATTGCGTTTAAATCTGGCTATTGAGGTGGTGTTTTCAAAACTTGTGGACAATTATAGAGACGCCAGATGCGAACGTTGAGAGCCGTGTGCTTAGGAACGTTATCTTGATAAAAAACAAAGTTGTTTCCAATACCCAAATTTTGAGCTGATAATTTTAAATTGTCTCTTAAAATATTTATAAAAACAGCATGATTTATTATGCCATCAATAAATGCCAAATTTCCTAGTCCTGATGCTGACATGCACCCTCACACAAGGATACCTCCACCGGCATGCTTAACTGTTCCTATACTAAGTTCCTGGGATTAAGTTCCTCATTTTTTTCTTCTCCATACAATTATACGCCCATCAGCACCAAAAATGTTCATCAGCAAATAAGACATTATTCCAATAGGTTTGGGGCTTATTTATCATTGTGCGAAGGGAAGCCTATACTTTCTGTTTTTCTCACTCACAAAAAATTTTCTATGAGCAGAACGCCCATGTAATCCAGCTGTTCTGAGAACTCGTCAAAAAATTTCAGGTGAAATTGAAGTAGAAAATGTTTCATTGAATTCTGCAGAAACTTTTACAGCACTCAAACGTGAATTTTTCACAAATTTTCTAATTATAAATCTCTGATCACGTTTTGTTAACTTTGCCGGACGGCCTTTTCTTACCTTGTTTTCGATCCAATTTTCTTCTTTAAAGCGTTTTTTTCACATACTGCACAGTAGAATGGGATAAATTAAGTAATTTAGCAATATTCCGAACTGATTTACCACTACTATGATGAAAAATAATCAATTTTCGAATGCTGCTTGTTGTTTCTTTACGACTACGAGCCATTTTTAAATTATAAATAGAATATTACGGAGTAGGCAAGCAAAAATGAAAGCCAAACGATATTTTGAATCCCACCACAATTAAAAAATAAAAATAAAGCGCCAGACGATAATTTTAATTATGAATTTATCCGAAAGTATTTCAGTGTACGATGACATTTTTGTGAGATAAAGTTTTTGTTACTTTTGGATTATTAGTTTCTTAAAAATAAAGTTTTACTATGCTTTCAAAATGTTTCATGTAGTTTTGTTAAGAATAGATTATAGATCTTATTATTAAATACCCATTCTGAAATATCCATTTTAATTAATGGATAGACCCCTATTTCATTGAAATTCGTAAGTGTACGAACACTTTTGGGATCCACTGTATATATAGACTACCATCAATTCTACTGTATGGTTCATCTAATTAAATTAACTTTAGCAGTAAACTGTTGGCATTCCTTAGAGGAGTTCACCCTATAATTTAACAACAGTGATTCAATGGTTTTTAGAATTTTCAGCCCCTATTTTAACAACCTTAAAGGTTTAATGAATAAAAATCTTTCTGAGTGATCTCCCGGGGCATTTAATTTCAACTTCCTAGAACTTATAGTGATAATACAGACATACAGTGATCAGTCAGTCCGTGACTGAGTGGTATTCGTCTTTTAAACCAGTAAAACGTAGTAGATTTCAGCACATGTGTCAAAAACCGAATTTTCAGCTTCCCAGACCTCCTGGAAGATGCGGTGATCAGCCAGTCAGAATTTTTGGTCTACTTTAACCCTTTATGTACCACATTATGAATTAATAAACGAAAACTCACATAAATTTTTATTTACGTTAATTCAATACTAACTAACATATAAATGTAAAAAAAAAATTACTCACCTCCTTAAAATTTAATTAATTACCACTAGTTAATTGAAGTGGTTCTTTAAAGTACCGCCAGTATTATAGGGTTACAAAAATCTTCAAACTTTGTAAATTAATCAGAATGTTTAAAGAATTATATAATTATTTATTCTGAAACGCAGAACAATTTTAAATATAATGAAAATTTAACTTTGATTATATTTAAAAAAACCAATTTTTTAAAAAATTTACGCAAAAATTTGATATGCTGCATTTTGAATGAAGATTTGATTGAACTTTTCTTTGTGCACAAAGCTAGCAGAGATCTCGATTTGACAGAAATGTTGGCAACTGGCATTCTTCATTTTGAAGCTGTATGTCATTTGAAACTGAAAAATCTCTTTTCTTCTTTCTTTTTTTGAGTCATCATTTACGGCGGCTGATCTCGGTCTTCCTTTTCCTTTAGGTTCTGTCCTTGCTTTCATCAGCAATCCCTGTGTTACACGGCTTTTGTACTCTAACAGGGAGATTGATTCATGTTTTTCGGTATATATTATGTACTAGCTGAAAACCCGCACTTCGCTACGGAGTACATTCAAATTAAATACAACGGTCAATGTATGCAATTAATGCCAAAAAAATAAATATATATATATATATATATATTTATAATAAATACAACGATTAATGTATACAATTGATGTAAAAAAATAAATATATATATATATATATATATATATATATATATTTATAAAACCACCGTATACAGTTTGAGGAACATAATATGTTTTATTGAATTTTAATATTTTTTGGATAATGTCCAATCGTTTGCCACATTAGCAAGAAAAATTTTTTTTATTTTGTCTATTTAGTTGTTATGCAAGGGACGATAAATTTATTTAAAGTATAAGAAAAAGAAATCACGTGATCGGCATTTAATTAATTAAATTCTAAAAACTCTTTAAAAATTCACAAAAAATCAGAAAATGGAGGTAAAGATTCGAAAAAGATTTTTATTTGAAAAGAATTTTTAGGATCTTTCTCGCGATATAAATTTTATAACCCTCAAATTATTATTTTAAATGCAAACTTAAAAAAAGTTACTAAAACAGCTTAAAATTTTAATTTAAAAAAACCTAAGAAGAATTTTTCCAAAATCTTTCTTGGTGCACCCCTACACTATAAGAAGAATCGCCATGCAAAATGTCAGCCCTTTAGGTCCAGCGGTTTGGTCTGTGCATTGTATGTCAGTCAGTCAGTGAGTCAGTTACGGAAGTTTTACACATGCTATTTCCAACATGACAAAAAAGAGCCACTTTTTCGATTTTCTGTCTCTGTCATAGATCAATCGTAGCATATCCGACTTATCAACACCACCCACGTGTGCGTTTTGTGTGCAGTTACATTAAAAAAAATATCATCTGTAGATAGAAAGTGAAGAGAAAATTAAGGAATTGTAAATTTATAATGTACCCAGGGAATGTATATTTGTGGTTCTGTATCAGAAAATAATAAAATACAAAAATTTATAATAAAAAATATACATTAGTATACTGGGCACTAATATCTTTCATGTAACACCAAAATTCCTATTTCAATTCAAATGTTTAAAAAATTTTAAAAATAATAACATTTGAAAATTTCTCATAAGTTCATTTTGAAAAATTCATGTATTTCTTATATATCTTATTTATTCCGCATTCATATTTTTCCAGTACAGTTGCATGAAAATACTTCTTGTCAAATTTGAAAAATCTATTTCAAATGTCAAATTTTTCTTTGAATTTTCCAAGATGTCTCAGCAAGTAATTTTAATTAACATAAAAATAAACACAAAAGTGTAAAAAGCCCACATTTGAAGAATTTCTACACCGCAAAAGTAAAATAGCCAATTTTCTGTTCTATAACTAAGTCCATGTTGTTTACAATACTCATAGTACTGACGGTACTTATAAGTACCAGAAAGAAATTTGCTCGGTAAACAACATATAAATGTCGTATAGCTAAACAACTATGCTAAATAATACTCTAAGATCATATTAAACATGGAAAAAAAATATCATTAACTTATCTTCAATAATTTTAGAGTAGCTAAGATGTAAATTTCAGAGAAAATGACATTTCCAAAATGGCTGTTTCAAACGCTACAACGAACGTGAAAATAAATTTTACATCCAAAAATTGGCTAGTTAAAACTGCTACTGCTATCTAGTAAGAATAAAAAAGTATAAAGCATCGATCCTTTACAGTTCCATCAGTAATATACAAAGAGAAGGTATTTTACAGGAGTTTAAGAAAGTGGTATTTTTTTAAGTACCGTCAGTACATAAAGGGTTAAACCCTCTTAAATTTCGAATTTCTTAGAAAAAAATTTAGTGAGCACGTAGGATCTTATAGGAGCGGCCATACAAAATTTAAGCTTTCTAGGCCTTTTGGTTCTAGAGATAAGTCAGTCAACGTTTTATTTTGGGAGTTTCAGCCTCTTTAAACCACCTTAAAAAGCTCCAGTTTTTAAGATGCTTTCTTAACGAGCACCTAGGGCATAAGAGGAACCACTATACAAAATTTAAACTTTCTAGGCCTTTTGGTTCCATAGATACAGTGATCAGCCAGTCTGTGTTTTATTTTGAGGGTAAAATCTCCCTTAAACCCCCTTAAACTTTGAATTTTTCAAAAAGATTTCTTAGTGAGCTATTAGGGCCTTAGAGGAACCACTATGCAATATTTCAGCTTCCTAGGCTTATGTTCCAGAGATAGATTTTTTTTTTGAGGGGGAGGGCTTAAGCCCTTTTTAACCCCCTTAATGTTTGTATTAAAAAAATTGATTTCTTTGAGTGAACCTAGAGCTTAAGAGGCACCACCATTCAAACTTTCAGTTTCCTAGGCCTTATGGTTCAGAAATACTGTGTGTTTTTTGGGGGAGGGGGATTAAAACCCTATTAACGTTCTTAAATTTCAAATTTTTTAAGAGAGATTTCTTAATGAGCACCTACGGTCTAAGAGGAACCACCGTACGAAATTCCTCTGATTTACGATTCCGGAGATACAGTCTGTGAATGTTATTCGCCTTTTATACAAGGTGCGTCCGTAAAGTAAACTGAGAATTTTTTATAAATAAGAAAAATATTACTCACTTTCAAATAAATTTATCTTCTTCAAATAATCGACAAAGGAGTCTATACAATTTTTCGAACGTTTCTTCAAGTCATCGAAACAGTGTTTATAGGCGTTGGAATTAAGCGTTCGCAAAATACGCGTAACATTCGATTTAATATCCGATACGTTTTCAAATCTCTGTGTTTTCATGGCCATCTTAAGCTTCGGAAAAAGGAAAACAACCAGTCTGGCGATAAGTCGGGAGAATAGGGTGGGTGATTTATCACTGTTATTGAATGCTTAGCAAGATACTGCTGTACAGAAATTGATGTATGGGGCCTAGCACTATCGTGTAAAAGAAACCATCACCCAGAATCAAACAGTTCCTTCCTAACTCGCCTTATCCCGTTTCTTAATCGAAAAGCACCTCCTTGTAAAAATACTGATTAATTGTTTGATTTTCAGGAACAAAGTCGTGGTGAATAAGTCCTTTGTAATCAAAATCCATGACGACGGGGTGCTTCATACATATTTTTCAATGAAATAACCTCAAAATTGGCATTTTTTGACTTGTGTCACTTATCTTGCCGGGTTGTACACACCTGTCTTTGTGTACGTGTTTATTTCAACACACAGATGCGTACAAGCACCTCGGCATAAATGGAAACAGTTGGATCGCAGAAGGATTCTAAAAAAAAAAAAAAATTAGACAATAAAATTAGCGAACACAGAAATGATATTTAGTAGCATCTAACGTCTCGCGGCGTTCCTCCCGAAACTCCAGAACGCAGCAGCCTGTAAATGCGCTATAAATTGATTTCTTTATTTCATTCTCACCACAAACAATCATTTTATTTATCTGCTCGATTCCCGGACCGCCGACAATAACGCTTACCTCTCTCCTCGTCGTTGTCAATAAACATATTTTGCGGTAATGACAAATAGCACTTTTATTTTACTTCTAAGAAACTAAGTGTGAGTATAAAAGGAGATATAAACGTGAGAGAGAGAAAAAAAATAATGACGCCATTTCCAAAATATTGGGCAGGTTATTCAAATGACATGCTAATGTGCGGCTCCGAAACTATCGGGTACCGAAGTGAGTGTGGCAGCAAATGTGTGACAAAATGAAATGAGGCTTCTCTTTGTCGCCGAATATCAACACAGTCCGTTTCAGTTTCAAGACATGTGAAAGAGTTAATCCGAGTTTCTGGATGCAGTGGGTATTCGTGGAAAATGAGCTTTTTGGTAAGGCGTGCTCAGGAGGAAAACTCATCCCTTTCTTAGATACTATGCTGATCTACAATGCTGATCTACTTAGATCCGGGGTTTCCAACCTGGGAGGACTTTTGCCAGGGGACTTTTGCCCTGCGGACTTTTGCCAGGGGAGGCGCCAAAACTTTTTAATAAAAAATCTATGTTCATACCATAATCTATATATATTAAACAGTTCCGTAACTGATTCACTGACTCACTGACATACAACGCACAGACCAAACGCTGGATCTAAAGGGCTGACATTTTGCATGGCGATTCTTCTTATGGTGTAGAGGTGCACTAAGAAAGATTTTTGAAAAATTCTTCTTAGATTTTTTAAATTAAATTTTCAAGCTGTTTTGAAACATTCTTTAAAGTTTGCACTTAAAATAATAATTGAGGGTTATAAAATTTTATCACGAGAAAGATCCTAAAAATTCCTTTAAAATGAAATCTTTTTCGAACCTTTACCTCCATTTTCTGATTTTTGGTGAATTTTAAAGATTCATTTTTAGAATTTAATTTATTAAATGCCGATCAAGTGATTTCTTTTTCTGGTACTTTAAATAAATTATCGTCACGTGCATAACAACTAAATAGACAAAAAAATTTTTTTTTCTTTCTAATGCGGCAGACGATTGGATATTATCCAAAAAAAATAAATATCCCTTACGATTTTTTTATAAATATATATATATATATATATATATATATATATATATATATATATATTTACATCAATTGTATACATTGATCGTCGCATTATTATAAATATATATATTTATTTATTTTTGGCATTAATTGCATACATTGACCGTTGTATTTAATTTGAATGTACTCCGTTGCGAAGCGCGGGTTTTCAGCTAGTATTAATATAATTTTAATGTGTTAAAAATATAGTATATAAAAATGTAGTAAATCTATGGCCCAGTTACCCCAACTTATCTTACGAAGATTTAAATCTAGAGAGCTTGGGACATATATAAATAAACAATATTTTCGGTTTCATTAGTTTTTTTTAAATAAAACTTTCCGAATACGCAGATTTACTTAAGGAAAAGGGACATAATTGAATGCTGCTATAAAAGCAAAAACCAGTAAAATCATTTCTTAGTTTAAGGAGAACAGTGTTCATTGTGCGTGTTTGTTTATTGGTGTAGACATGCTGCCGAATAAACTTCCAGAGTCAAACAGACCCGATTTCCCAGAGGGACGTTTGTTGTATGGTGGCGGATAAACATTTCTTTCCAACATATTGTAGATTTTAAGTAGTGGTTGTTTCCAGTGGTAAGCATTCACTTTATCAGAGAATAATAAAACGCTCCTTTCAAGCAGTTAACCTTTTTACTTCAATTCGAGACACTTGTCTCACGGTGTTCTGCAAACAATTTATAAATTTCAGCGGTCATCAGCTTGCTACCATATTTTAACTTTCTCTCTCTCGAAGAATCTAGAAATGTTACTAAATGTAACCCTTCATCAGCGGACGCGCCGTGTACAGAGTGCAACATTTTCGTCATTTTGAATGGTTTGTTTTTACATGTAAGGTTGAATGTTCTAAGCAGTTTCTATTGATAGCTACACCCTTTCTGATGCAGGTCCGATTTTCTGACCTTCGTATTCCTTTCCATTCATTGGTAGTCGCGATTGAACCGTGGTAAACCGGCGATTATACTGGATTACGATATAAAAAAGCAGGAGTTGATGTACTCGATAAAATGTGCAGCTGTTACACGGTATCCCACATATTACGAAGATGGACAATCTCGTTGTTGTTTAGGTTTTTGGACATAATAGGAATCCATTCGCGAGTTGTCCTTAGATCCAATAGACTGGACAGTTTTGAAATAAGGTGATTGTATCTGCATTCTTAGGCCTTTAATTATAAATACAGTCGGACCTCCATATATCGAACTTCCCCATATCGAAATTTTCTATATATCGAACTCTTAGCAAACATGCATGTTCTTTACATAGAAAAACTGTTTCTATATATCGAAAGAATCTCTATATAACGAAATTTTTTTTCACGACATATTAAGATTTTATTCCACTTTAGAATAAAATCTCCATATTTTTAGCGTTTCAAACAATAGGTCGTGGACTTCAATTCGCGGAAAATGTCCCCGATGAAGTTTTAGTGGACTGAATAAATGCGAACATTTCTTTCGTGAACTTTCCTCAAAACTGGCTGTTCGGCAAGATATTTGTAGTTTTTTTTTTCTTAAAGAATGTAACTGTGATCATTGTAACCACTGTCTGGTTTATTGTTTTTTTTAAAGGTATATAGTACTCAATAAATCTTTCATATAATTCATTTTTCTTTCGTATACGAAAATTAGCTTTAATTTTAAGTTTTAGGAGAATTATGATAAAACTAAGCTGAATTCTATTTATCGAAATTTCTATATATCAAATTTTTTTCCGGCATTTTGCTACTTCGATATATGGAGGTTCGACTGTATATCTCAATATTATCGACATTTTATATCTTGTCATAGAACGAAGAATTATTATTTTCAATTTAAAAAAAGTTTAATACAAAAGGGACTATCATTGTCTAAAGGAAATGTTGCCACGCGCGCCCGGGCAATGTCCAGGGCGCAGGTGATAGGTACAGGAGTCTGTGGGTTCGAGTTCGACTCTTGTTGCGGAATCGGTTTAAGTTCCGGTCCAATGATCCCCGTCTAGCAAAAGATGACCAAAGCGCTCCAAACCAAACCAATTTTATTACCATGTTTTTATTAGCTTGCTTTCTTGTTTGCTTGTTTGTTTGTGTGTGTGTGTGTGTGTGTGTGTGTGTGTGTGTGTGTGTGTGTGTGTGTGTTTGTTTGTGCAGTACAAATCTTGCAATCGATTTTTAACTAACTTCCCGACTAGCTAGACATTTGAAACTTTTAGAATAGCTCAGAACACGATGACAATGTATTCTTTCAATATATTTAGTCGAAAAAATACGCAAGGTGGCGCTTCGATCGAATTCAATGCTTGTGCTTTTGCGTAACCGGCGTTGGACGATTTTGAAAATAGGATACGTGTGAATTTCGTTTGTTTATAAAGGTATTCTGAGAAAAATTTGAAAAAAAATTATAAAAATTAAAGTTTATAAGTCTGTGGATAGTGGAGGAAACGACTAAAAAGTGATTAAAATTAAATAAAGATAGTGAAAAAGAATAATTAAGTGAAGGTTTGTGCAATTAAGTGAGAATTGTCAAGTTTATAAGATTCAACAAAAAAATTTAAAAACGTGGTATATAAAAAGTTCTTTTTAACTTGTAATTTTTCATCTCGCAGCACTGATAGAGGTAACTGAGCAGTCCATGCCCGCTCTACAGCTCTGTATTGTCCGTCTGAATACATATTTGGTCAAGTAATGTATTTTTTGCTGTGTTATGTTACAACGAGGACGCTTGGAAACCATGAATAGATTGGATGTACGCATGAATTAAAATAATAATTGAACTAGTTATGAAATTCACTTGGTTTAGAGAAAGAAAGATAACACGTGTAAATTAAACTGTATCCGAAAAGTTTGCTATAATAGGTGGTAATGCATTTATGGACATATTTATCAATTTAATCATGCCTTTTTCATATCATTCATTACATACTCATGTTCGAATCTCATGCAACACAAAAGCCTGAAACACTGCCGTGAATTACCAGGAATAAAACGATATTGAAACAAGTGATTATCAAAGAGATGTTTACAAATCTCTTCGATGCATTATTTGCAAAGAATGTGACATACAACTAATGCATGTTGTTTTCTACAAATTAATGCCGTACAATTTCATAGATGAGATCTTCCCAATTTTTATCTTTGCAAATGCTTTCGAAGCTGTTCTGGAAAGACAGAAATCAATCTTTAGGATTTCGTTGTTCATATTTTAAATGTTAATGAAATCGGTAACATTCCCCGAGTTTCTGTTCGCAAAGGAAGTTGGCATGGCGGTGTTCATTCTGTATCTGACGCAGTTGATTAGTCTAATTAACACGCGTTTTTTCCCTCACAGACGCTTGGTGTCATCTAAGCACATAAGCACCTGATTTGGACCCGGAAGTCAATTTTCAACGCTTCGTAACAGGTAGGTTTAAAAATGAAGCTGAATTCGAAGAGAGATCTTAAAATCAGGCCTTTTCCGGTCTTTGACGTCTGTTATTTCACTGTGCAAGAAATATTTCGATTCAAATAATTGCCCCCCCCCCCCCCAAAAAAAAAAAAAAAAAAAAAAAAATGTGAAGGGTGATTTTTTCTTTTTTTAAAATGTAGTCAACGTTTATCTTCAAAACTCATCGAAGTAATTGAGTTTAAAAATTGTATGAAAAATAAATTTTAATGGAGATATTATTAAAGACACGGAATATATACGAGGACGTTTCAAAAAATAATTACAAGATAAAAAGAACTTTTACACACCACGTTTTTAAATTTTCTGTTGAATCATATAAACTTGACAATTCTATGTAATAATAAATACTTTTTAAAATTGTTTTGATGAATTATCCCACCAACTTGAAAGAAAATGATGCGCCTGCACTGTGCACAAAATGCGAGGATGTACCGTGAACCACGCAGTTCTGTCCCTCGGAAAAAAAACTCTTTGCCGAGGGACAGGCTTACCTCGCATTAAGCCAAGTTAGAAGGACTGCGCGTCGAAAGTTGGACTGCTCCAAACTTACTGGAAAGACCTCTTATTTCGCCAAATCACAATTTTAATATTTCCCTATTCAATTATTTTTTGCTCGTATTATTTTATTTTTTCTCTCCTTTTCTCTGTCATTTGCACAAACCTTCACTTAATTATTCTTTTTCACTTTCTTTTATTCATTTAATCACTTTTAGTCGTTTCCACTCTCCACAGACTTTATAAACCACTCACTTTTATAATTTTTTTAAATTTTTCGCACAATATTTTGCAACAAACTAAATTCTCACGTATTCCGTTTTCAAAATCGTCCAACGCCGTTACGCAAAAGTGCAAGCATCGAATGCGAACCGGCCTATGATGGGATCCGTGTGGAACATGTGTAATCCAAATAAAGTTTTCTTTTGTACGATCTGTGTTGTCATCAGTGACTGGTGTCTTGCCTTTGTCATATGCAAATTTCCTTCCGTGCTCCACCAATCGTGTTTTTGTAGGCCGTTAGCAGAGCTGTTTTTTGTGCATGCATAACGCGTCCGTTTTTGTGATACACGTACCGTTCCAACGCTCTTTGGGTGTTTCGCATGCGCTGAGCATTTTTGCGGCGGGAAAAAGTCGGCGTTTGCTGTTTGAAAATTTCGAGTTTCTGCACCTATAACCGTAACTGCGAGCGCCACTTGGTTGCCGTTCACAGAATCCCGAGCTCATACATCTGAATACTATAAGTGAAATCTCATCTCGATAGGTCGCACGGAACGGCCGCTAGAGGTCCATATATATAGGCAAAGTTATTTTATGACCACCCTGGATATAAGCAACAATGGAAACATTAAATTTAGTTTAAGTTTTTTTTGCGGAGGAGTTAAGCTGGCGTGCCCGCTGTTCAATGTGGAAAGCAACAGTGCCCAATAGAAGAAACATTCTTCGAAAATAACATCTTATGGTCGGAGGTAAAGCGGGACTCTTATATTCGGACCCCCTAGGTCTCTGTCAACAACATGACTTTGACAACTGGAGTTTAAATTTAAAATAATTACAAGATAAAAGAACTTTTATATACCATGTTTTTAAATTTTCTATTGAATCCTATAAACTTGACAATTCTATGTATTAATAATACTTTTTAAAATTTTTGCTTTTAACTTTTCGTTTCCCGTCCCGGCCGAGATAGATGGCTGCACCATTCTACAAGACAAAATTAATGAAAATGAATTAACACCTGCTTAAAGTTGGCTTAAAGTATCAAAAGAATGCATTGTCATCGTGTTCTGAGCTATTCTAAAAGTTTCAAATGTCTAGCTAGACGGGAAGTTAGTTAAAAATCGATTTGCAAGATTTGTACGGGACAAACACACAAAACACACAAACACACACACAACAAACAAACAAGAAAGCGAGTTAATAAAAACATGTTAATTACTGAAGCGTTTGGGGTTAGGGTTACAGCAACATTTACTGAACATAGCTTAAAAATACCTTTTGATAACAGTGCGCAGTTAAATTTTCAAGAGAAATGTGAATTCATACCACGCCTGTGGCTTCAATTTCTTTCTGTACAATAGGCGAGAATATATGGCCGCAAAAGTTCCGAAAAATAAATTATTTGGCCGAAGAAAGATTAAATCTTGAACAATGCTGTTACATCGGACTTTATTTTCCATGTGCTTAATGAAAATTTCTCCCTTTTGGCGTCTTACGATGGCGCCGAATTTTTTTGTAAAGAAAATGCCATTTGGCGCTATTTTCCGCAGCCAAGCGGTTAACATTACGATTTTGGGGATATTAAATAATTGCCTTGGGTAATAAAACACATAAGCCCTTTAATTTGAAAAAAAAAAGGTTGACTCGGTAGACAGCTTTTAATCGGTTTAGATGACACGTGCTGCGTGGAGGGAGGGGGGGACTGCAAAACGTACAACATCATCGGAGAGAAGAGGCGAACAATTCTGGATAAAGAAGGAAAAACAACAAAAAAAAAAAGACCGTCGTCGAGCGATGCTCTCACGTTGTTTTAAATCCATTTAAGTTGACTTGTAAGCGACGGCGCTGTTTTCATTCGCCAATTGATCAATTAAGAGGAGGGAAATAAATTTGTAACAAAGAATGAACGAGTAAATGAACGACCTAAAGTGGAGTTAAAATATGAGCAAACGAGAAAGGGTCTGGTTTTGGAAAAGCACTTGCATATCTTATAAACTATTATCGGGGAAAACAAATATTAGCTTTGTTTCGTTTAGGAGACGATCTGGCAAGGAATCGATTCGAACAGTCACAGCAGAGGCTTTGTTGAAAATGCGCTCATACACAATAATTACAGATAAAAAGAAACTTTTTATATACACGTTTTTAAATTTTCTGTTGAATCATATAAACTAATTGCCACAAACCTTCACTTCATTATTCTTTTTCACTTTCCTGTATTTAATTTGTAGTCACTCTTTAGAGTCGTTCCATTATCCACAGACTTGCTAACTTTTGTAATTGCCTACTTTATATATTTTTAAAAATTTTCGCACATTTTTGTAAACAAACTAAATTCACGTGTATCCTGTTTTCAAAATCGTCAAACGCCGTCACGCAAAAGTGTAAGCATTGAATTCGATCGAAGCGCCAACTTGCGGAATTTTCTGCCGAAAGATGGCTAAAAGTATCAAAAGAATGCATTGCCATCGCGTTCTGAGCTCTTCTAAAAGTTTCAAAGGTCTAGCTAGTCGGGAAGTTAGTTAAAAATTGATTGCAAGATTTGTACTGGACAAACACACAAACACACAAACAAGAAAGCGAGTTAAAAAACATGGTAATAAAAGTATTAAAAGAATGCATTTTCATGGTGTTCTGACCTATTCTAAAAGTTTCAAATGTCTAGATAGTCGGGAAGTTAGTTAAAAATCGATTGCAAGATTTGTACTGGACAAACACACAAACACAAACAAGAAACTGGACAAAGACACAAACAAGAAAGCGAGTTAATAAAAACGTGGTAAAAATGTCGCTTTCGCGGTTTGTTGACGTCAGAGAAGAATTTTAAACTTTTTTTTAGATCTCTATCATTGATATTTAAGCCAAATTTGATAAGCCCGTTTTTTACAGATTTTGGCAACCACATCATGTTAAGTTGTGTTTGCTTCCGGTGCACCAGAATACCTGCAATGATAGGGTTTACTACAGAGTTTAAAACCAAATCATTCTCAGGGGTCTCGTTTCTTTCTCAGGCTCGCCCATCCCCGGCGTAAACACGAGAGCATTGAGTGCCACGCGGAATTCTGAGCACTATGGAAACCCGGCTCCAGGGTAACTAGTTAGAACGCTTTCATAAATGTCGCAAACTCCACAGTCAATTTTTCTCTCTCAGTTTTATTTCAGAAACTATTAATGGACCAACAAAATATAATTTCTCTAACTTCAAAATTTCATTTTTTTTTTCAATTTTTTTTTATGCTATTTAAGCTTATAACGGGTGCAGGAAATTTTAAAGGTTGCGTAACTGAAATTACTTTATGATTTTTGCAAGTTGTATATTTTAAGCTTTCCTCAGCTTCTTTTCGTGTCAATTCTTTCGTAAAACTGTTGTTTTACGCATTTTAAAATTTTCAGAAAAAAAAACTGTAAAGATGAAAGGAAGTGCAATTTTTTTACCATCTAACTCACAGTAAAATTTTTAGCTTTGGAACATAAAAACAAAAAGATATATGAATAACATTTCGTTTATGTTTACGTTTAAATTTTACTATTTTAAATTGACCTTGTATTCTGTTCATAAAAAGTAACTATAAGTCTTTTGGCACTTAGTTGATAAATTAAGTGTACTAAATTTGTTTTATAAAATATTTAAAAATTTAAAAGAAACTAATAACAGTAAAATACTAGTCGACTTTCTGAAATTTGTTTTGAAAAATTTAATTTACACACGTTCACAATGAAGTGTATTCTTTTACCTACAAGATGTCTCTCCAAACACAAAACAAATACAACTAATTAAAAAAAAAACTCTAAATATACCATTTATGCTAGAAATCTGTTAAATATTTTAAAAGATCAGTTTTTAAAATTTCTTAAAACACTATTCTAAGTAAACATCATTTCTTTTTAATTTTTAAAAAATGGATCAAACTCTTAAATTTGGAAATAAATTTTATAGTCTTAAAATCAACTAAAACTTTAATTGGATAAAATTGTTTTTTTAATTGATTGTATTAAAAACTCTTGTTTAATAATTTGATAAAATACGTTTTAAAAAATTTGTAAAATGCTTTGTGACCAAAAAAAAATTACAGTTTTTATTACCACAACATTATTGTAAGTTATACAATTTGTTCCTTATTTAATAGAAATTATCAAATGTTTCTTACACTAATAAATTTTTTTATTCATTCCCTAAAGTGACTCTATTTTTTGGTTTATTGGTTTCGGTCTCTCTTAAATCGATCGAATTTTTCGCCTCTCCCCAAATTGCTATTTCCTTAATAGAATTAATAGAATTAATAGAATTCTTTGCGAGGATATTATAAAATCCTCTAAAAGCATGAAAGGGAAGATCTCTAAAAAAACCACCTATTGTATGTCTAATTTGCGCGTGCCTTTACTTTGAAGCAAAGAAAATATTTATTCTTCGGCCGAAAAAACGTTGTAAAGCTAACGCCTACTATGACGCATGCGTACTCGATAAAAAAAATCTCCAGCGAACAGAACGGAATTAATGCGATAAAGAAATTACGGGAATCATTTTATTTGTTGAACAGAAAAGTGTAGACAAGAATGAAGTTTTAAAAACCACAAAACAGTTACAGTCATAAAGTTAACCTTTAGATTACGGGGTCTTTCTCCCGATGCCCCTTTAGAACGGTAAATTTCATACCCCTTTGTAAGAATGGCCATTAAGGGGGTTATATATATATATATATATATATATATATATATATATATATATTATATATATATATATATATATATATATATATATACATACATATATATATATATATATATATATATACATACATATATATAATATATACATAATATATATATATATATATACTAGAGATATACATACATATATTATATCTATATATATATATATATAATCGATATATATATATATATATATATATAGTATATATTGTAATATATCATTACAATCGTTCTTAAAAGGCAACCTGAAAAGGAAAACTAGCTCAAATTTACATGGCTGGAGCTAGACCTCAGCCTGAAAGAATTTAAATTTTGAAGCAGTCGGGCGAATCATTTATTAGGAGCGATAGTACATACGTCCTTTCATTTCAGATGCTCGGAGCGAAGTGCCAATATCACCTTTCAACCTTACGCGCTAGAAGCGAGGTACATGTGGCGTTGTTTGAAATGTCAGCGGAATTTCGAGCTGGCGATGCGAACTCACGCCTTTCTCGGGACGTATACACGTGTAGAAATGCAACGTTTGCTGTTTTATGGGAAGTCCTGTTGCTATGGGTTTTTAAAGCGTTAAAGTAATGTTACTGGGGATTGGATTCAGGAAAGGGAATTTAACTGATAGAATGGAGGGCCTAATATTTAATTTATTACAAATCCCCCCCGAAAAGGGAAAATCGGCACGTTGAAAGGTGACATTTTCACACATAATACAGATGAACTCTTATATAATAAGTGAGTACAATTACAATCAAATATAATCAAAATTAACTACATTATACAATTACATGTCCTCTGAATGCAACATTGGTGGAAAGAAGTCACGATAAACAGCAAGGTGGGTGGAGAATTAGAACACATCAAGTTACAGAGTCAGAGCTTTGTCCATAACCCATCCTAAATTAACTTCACCGAAACAAAACCAAAGTTAAATCTCTTGAATCTTACTATATACTAACGCACTCTATGACTTCGTTGCACCATCACACAAAATATATGAAATTAAAGGAATATACAATGAAAATTTATAATGAACATTCAAAATATATGGAATTAACATAGTATGCAATAGTTATAATTTTATACAATGTGCAATGAAATTCAAATAACTGAAATATTATTGGCTAATATAATCTAAATAACTTTTAATAAATCAAAGTTCTTCATTCAATAATGAGTCCTAAAATAACGTATAATTCTTGAGTCCTTAAGCTCCGTTTAAATTCAGTCGTTATACATTGTTTATCAAATAAGTCCTTATGTATGTGGTTTATATTCAGATTTACAATTTTTACACATGATTTCAAAACTTAATCGTTTACACACAATTATACATCGATCTCCATTTTCATATTCCTAATCTCGAATACTTACATAAATTTTAAAATAATTCACAATATTAATTTAGAAGATATTTCAATAAGTTCAAGTTCAAACAACATTACTTTAGACAATATTATTACAAAATTGATTTCTATATTATTCTGAAAGTTTCACTTCAATTACAGCATAGATTTAGATACCTGTCAAGTTTTTACAATACATAAGATCATAAATTAACAATTCAAAACAACTTGTTATAAATCCTTAATTAAGTAAATGGGCATCATTTTAACATTAGGTAATTTTCAAAACATTATGTGCTTTAAACAATCGGCACTAGTTTCAATTCAAAATATGTCAAATTCTAAAATCATTGGTACCAATCTGAGATAAGTGACAAACCTGGAGGTGAAATGGGCTATCCTCTGTGATGTTCCAACGTGAAAGATTGTTAGTGATCACGAGGTGCTGTGATGCAAAGACAGCAAAGAGGCTCATCTCTCTGCGGGAGGAACTACCCTTGTGCTGTGCAAAGGGTTTCTCCGGTGTCAACAAAATAACAACTCAGATCAATCAACATACTTGGCAAAATTAGGGGTAACCTGTGACATGTCATGTTAGCCCCAACATTGACAAAATTTTCTTTAACTTAGCACATCAACATTTTCTTTTAATAAATATCTTTTAAAATAATTTAGATGGTAATTGTGGAAGGCAAACTAGCATCAAAAATTCTCTAAATATGAATAACTACGAAATTTAGGTAGGTATCTAAATCCATCAAAGTTAGGTTATCTTCATCATGCGTCACAGTCTTCATTGAATCATCAAAATATCGTAGGATTATCGGAGTCATAGTCAGGTAGCTATTTGAGTCACAGTTGGGTAGTCTTATCATCACAGATAGGGTTTTTTTTTTCTAACACTATTAATTAATTTTTACTTGGGATCTTGGCCGTTTTGGGGTTTACTTTTATTAAAATAGGAATTTTACTTTTTCTCGTTGCTAATCGAAATTATCTGCAGGGTTGAAAGGTCTTAATCTGGTACAGTGTACAATTTCCGAGGTTTTCTTAGTGAGGGAATTGGGTCTGTTAATTTCAAAATTTACTCTAGAAATTTGTTTCAAAATTTTATATGGACCAGAATAAGGGGGAGTAAGTTTAGGAGTATTTGGGTAACGAAACTCTTCGTACATTACTATATCACCTACCTTAAATTTAGATTCCTCAAAACGAGTGTCATATCTCTCTTTATTTACTTCATGATTTTTTATAGTTCTCTGTTTAGCAATCTGTCTAGACTTCTTGTTTAATTGAAATACTTCACAATGTTTTCACATAGTTACTCACATCTTTAGTTATTCCAATCCAATAATTTGAGGGGATATCAGATTTAACATTGCCGAAAGTCCTAAATGTCCATAATTAACATGGGGCTTTTTCTAATAATTTAAACGTAAGAGAAGGGCACAACAATTTTCATTAAACCTTGTTTTTTAATTGTCCATACATTATTAACTTTTTTAAACTTCTTACCGTTTACATTATCTAAATTTTGATGATGCTCGATTTCTTGCAATGTCAACAATGGGTCACGTTCACGTAAAGTTACATGGTGAGAAATTGGGTTTCTAGTTAACATATCCGCTTCATAATTTGTAGAACCTTTCTTATATTTAATGTCAAAACCGTACATGGACAGTTTAAGTGACCATCGGAATAATCGTCCAGTTGGGTGTTTCATACTTTTTAACCAGACAAGTGCAGCATGATCCGTATGAACGGTAAAATGAGTCCCATGTAAATAACAATAATATTTGTCAACAGCATCAATAATTGACAAACATTCCAGCTCGGTAATGGCATAATTTTGTTCATAGGTTCTAAGTTTTCGAGAATGATAGGCTATGGGATGCAAACTTCCATCAGGGTGTTGTTGTTTTAAAATTGCGCCTACCGCTTGTCCGGACGAATCCACGAAAATATGGCATGGGTAATTTGGGTTATAAATAGATAAAACAGGTTTAGATATTAGAGCGTCTTTTAAATCCTGAAAAGCTTTCTAGCAATCATCTGTCCATTCAAATTTAGTGTCTTTCTTCAATAATTTATTCAATGGTACTCTTAATTTAGCATAGTTGGGAATGAATTTATTATAAACATTTACGCTACCTAAATTTTTTGTAAGTCTTTAACATTCCTGGGAGGTTGAAGTTTCTTAATATTTCTATATTAGCGTTACTCGGGTGATAACATCCCTTTTCCACTTCATATCCCAAAATTTTATTTTTGTTTGGGCAAATTGGCATTTTGAAAATTTCAATTTTATGTTTTCTTTTTCACAAATCAAGAAAATAGTTTTTAAATGCTCTAAGTGTTCTCCGAAAGAGTCTGAAAATATAATTATATCGTCAAAATAGTTGAGCGCAAATTTAATTTGGTATTTATTTAAAATTTGTCTGAGTGTTCTTTGGAATATGGCAGGAGCGTTTTTCCCAGCCAAAAGGTAATCTTTTCCATTCATATAAGCCAAAGTTTGAGGTGAAAGCTAATTTTCTGTATCTTTTTCATTTAGTTTAATATGCCAGTAGCCACTTGCGAGATCAAGGGTGGAGAAATTCTTAGCATTGGTTAGTTGATCTAAAACTGCGTCGATTCGGGGAATTGGTTCCGAGTCCGTTTTTGTAATACTATTTAGTTTTCGGTAATCGATACACATTCTGGATTTTGAATTTTCATCTTTCTTGTAAGCCAAAGTAATTGGGGGAAGCATAGGGTGAATGAGATGTTTTTATTAAACCTGCAGCTAAAAGCTCGTCTATTTGCTTCTTAATTTCGGCATTATCTTTTGGCGACGCCCTGTATGGACGAAGGGAAATTGGTAGTTCAGAATTCAAAATTACTCTTTGTGGTTCAAGACGTATACATCCAACATCATATTATTTTTCGCGAAAATATATTATACTCATTCAATATTTTGTTCAATTGAACACTTTCATCATCAGCAACATTATTTTCATTTTCAATTTTATAAAAACGAGTATCACAATTTCTATTATATTTAGTATCAAGATTTATAGTATTATGAGAACAAGTATGTGGCACATTAGGATTATCATATGTTAAAAATATATAGCAATTATTAGTAACATTTTCCAAAGACAAAGTAGATGAAATATTATTTTTTCCTTGGTAAACACAAAAATTTTTAAAATCCAAATTAATTTTAAATAGATTAATAATTTCCGACGATAAAATTGCATACTTTAAATTTGTTTCAATAACATAAAAATTAACAAATCTATTCAACTTACCGATTCGGCACTTTGTAGAAATTATTTTATCAGTTTTTATTTTACCTGAGAGGGTACTGACCTGTGAATTGTCCGATGGAAGAATTTTCACATAATATTTAATTTTATCATATACAGTTCGAGAAATAATGTTAATGGTGCTACCTGTATCTATCAGGCCGATAATCAGTTCAGTACCGATTTTTAGGTGTGCGGTGAACATCCGTCATTGTCGTTGTTCTGTCATGTTGCTGTTATAGTTGTTTGCATGTTGTGGAGACTGGAACCGAGTCCTAGGACGTTCCTCTTCTCGAAAATTCTGGGGCCATCTATGCCATGGTCGCGGTTGTTGGTGCCGGAATCTAGGTGACTCGTGTTGTGGGAATCTGTCATAGTCATCTCGCCGATCGAACGGTCTGCGAAAACCGGACTGTTGGTTATGCAAGTCTCTATTATGTTGTTCTTTCCTCTTATCTTCGTAGCTGTTGATCATTTTCCTCGCAAGGGAAATCCACTCAGTAGTTGTACCAACGTTACTTATTAAAATAAATCCCTGTATCTTGTCGGCAATCCGTCGTGAGACCTTGAATTATAATTTCTTCTTCAAGTTTTAATGCTTTACCGATATTCATTTTCTTTTTAAATAATCATTTATATTTTGAGTTCCAGAAAGGCTCAACCTGCTGAAATCTTCGAATGAAAACTGTTTTTCTTCCGAGAAATAGTCACTGATTTTTATTTTAACTTCATCCCACTTTTGTGATTCTATTAGGTTTTCGATGTAAAATTCCAAAGCCTCGTCCGATAGAAAATCCGGAAATATTTGTAGTTTTTCTTCTTCCGTCAATTCAATAGTCTTTTTCTCGAAGAATTTCAACAAGTTATTAATTTTGACCATTCCACAAGGATTAAATTTCGGAAGATTACTTAATTGATTTGGTGAAGATATAGCACTGTTTTCCAATAATTGTTTGTCGTAAACTCCAGAATTATCCCCTTGTTTTTCTTCAGGTTGGTCAGAGTCACGATGATCAGCCAATTTTTTATTTAAATCTTTCGATGTCATTTTCGAAAAGGGAAATCAAAACTAGGTCATTTCATTTTCAAGTGGCGAACTCCTATTGCACTTCTCTCAAGGTCGGTATTTCACGCGCACACACATAGTCCAAGGCAATGGATTCGAAGTCCGTTGAGGTTGATTCGCACATGAAGAATCGCTTTCGGCTCTACGTAATATAATCATTACATATCGTTTTTAAAAGGCAACCTGAAAAGGAAAACTAGCTCAAATTTACATGGCTGGAGCTAGACTCAGCCTGAAAGAATTTAAATTTTGAAGCAGTCGGGTCGAATCATTTTATTAGGAGCGATAGTAACATACGTCCTTTCATTTCATGACGGAGCGAAGTGCAATATCACCTTTCAACCTTACGCGCTAGAAGCGAGGTACATGTGGCTGTTGTTTTGAAATGTCAGCGGAATTACGGGCTGGCGATGCGAACTCACGCCTTTCTCGGGACGTATACAGTGTAGAAATGCAACGTTTGCTGTTTTATGGGAAGTCCTGTTGCTATGGGTTTTTAAAGCGTTAAAGTAATGTTACTGGGGATTGGATTCAGGAAAGGGAATTTAACTGATAGAATGGAGGGCCTAATATTTAATTTATTACATATATATATATATATATATATAGATATATATATAATATATATATATTATATATATAAGAATAAGATGAAAGAGAAACCAGTATAGCTCTAAAGCTACTTGCAGCCAGGAACAAATAACATGAAAAGTAAAGTATGAAAGAGGTTTTTGACAGCATTTCTTCATCAGCGGTGTCAATGCTGTCTAAAAACCAATGGATTGTTTCCGATGAGTATGATCTATACAATAAACACATTCAGTTACCGTACAATCCATGAAAAACAGAAGAATTGATTAATAATTGAAAAGATTGAATAAAAGTACTATACACACACACACACAGATATATATATATATATATATATATATATACATTCATTCTTGGGATACATGCTATCCCACCCCGTAAGGAAAAGGCTAACAGTCTGCCGTATAAACAGTTGAAAAAATTGTATGGAATACACCCTAACTCGTACGTTTATGCACGCGTTAGCGAATGATTTGGATTTCGTCCTCATTATAGACGTTGTAAGAAAAATTATTTCAAAATCTACCTTTTATGGAATTTATTTCCTTTGTCAGCTGTGCTATGTTGAGGGGTTCAAATGAAAAGGACGAAATATGGCTGTTATTTGCGTATCATACCCGTGACATTAATTTGATAAATCATTATTCCGAAGGTTCTGAATTTGGTAAGTCATCGATAAAACATTATGTCAAGTATTTTTATGGACTATAGTTGTTTACCCACACGTTACCAGTGAATTGCTTTGAATGCTTCATTTCAATACAGACTGTGCCTTTATTTTTTAATCTTTAATCTGTTTGATCACAGCTTAAACCATGCTAACTCCTCGAAAAAGCTTATGAACCCATATTCGTGACGAGATCTTTGTCATGGTTATTACACGTGTGCCAGACCTGCCGCTCAAAGCATGCTAAATCCTGGAAAAAAGCTTATGAAACTTATTCGTGAACATCACAGACGAGTGCAGGTCAGAGATGGAGAATCGCAAACGGTTTGTTGGCCCACCTTTGGACATTGATATATAAATTACAGTATGTATTACATTACATCAATTAGCAATATAATACATGTTGTGGTATTATAATTACTCTAATGCACGCAAGTTTAATCAAGACTTATTATAAATTATGTTTTTATGTTATTAATTAATGCTATTTTTATTAAAGACTTTCTTTTTTCATTGATAAACTAGCTGGCTTTGTAAGCGCCCCCCCCCCCCCCAGAAAAAATTATATATTCTAACTTTTTAGGCCCGTGGACAAACCAAACCTTGTCCATAAGACCCTCTTTGGTATCTCTCCTCGGACCATCCCACTCCATTCTTTGTCTTTAGTGCAGTCGAACCCCGTTATAGCGAACCCGGTATATTACGAACTCCCGGATATAACGGCCGAAAATTTCGTCCTGCCGTTTTCCTATTGTATTTAATGCTGATTTATCCTTTTATAGCGAACCTCCGAAATCTCAAGAATCGGCTATAATGAACTTTTTTTTTCCTTCGACCACTGAATTTTTTTATTTATAAACTTTTTAAGAATGCTGAAGATACAACGAATGTCGAAGACGCAAAGAATGTTGATTAAGAAGATGATGAAGACTTATCGCGATGTGGGTAGAAGAGCACAAAATTTCATCATTCTCAGATTGTGACATGCAATTGTTCGAAACATGTGATGATGAAGTCATTATGTGAAAATCCGACTGATGAAAATATTGTGGAAGAAATTAAAATGAATTATTCTGAAATCGAGAAGATTCTGCATCTGATGCTGATGAAGAGGAGCACATAAATGACAAATCCCCTCCATCTCGGATGCTACAGCAGCGATGACTGTTATTAATGAGTTTTTGTCTTCACAAACTATGGAAGAAAGAGTGTTGGAGTCGTTGACGTATTGGAAAAGAAATTCATAAAATGTTTTTGAAATCGGCATCACGTCAGCAGAAGATTACCGATTATTTCTGTATCAAAACAGTGAATCATTAATGATCATCTTAAATAGATTTTATCATTTTTCAATACATCATTATTGAATACATAGCAACTAATGAGTTATACATTTTGTGAACTTAACATTTTTCTTAACGGTTCGGATATAGCGAACTAAACATTTGGTCCCTTGAAGTTCGTTATACCGGGGTTCGACTTTATGACGGGGGTCGGTCTTTATGAACATGATATAATTCGTGGTGGGATCTTGAGTCCATTTACCTGGACACCAAAATATACTTTCGACTACCCAGGGTGTATTCGTCTCTTTAAGATCATGTCTCAGAAGCATAGGTCAGGAAAAGTCTTATAAGCACATTCTATAACCGTAACTTACAATTAAGTTTAAAGAGACTACAGAAATTGACGCTGTCCAAAAAAAGCATAGTCAGTTTTCTATTCGACTGATATATTCCGGCCATGTGAGGCATAGCAACTTCCCTCACAAGTTTAACGAAGCGTAATATGTACTAAATATTTTCGATAAAAACTGTTAGAATATTTAAATTCTACAAAGTAACGATAAAAAGGGGGGGGGGAATAAACATTTTAACCCTTCCTGCTCTAAATCGGTCGATTCACTCTGACTGAATAATTAATTCTTTTCAAAATATCACAGTAAGTAACAGAATAACGATCGCATTATCGAACAGAGGAAACAAAATGGCGATGACAAGGATAGTTCTCGGTTTCACGCACTTTAACTCTTATCCAATTAATTGCGCTAATGGAAAAAGCCTCGTCGAGTTAATGTCTCCTTTTATTTTTGCCCCATCTTTTTTTTCTTTTCTTTTCGCGACTTGTTTACATTGAGCCGGCATATATATTTTCGTCGTCAATTTCGTATATTGTTTCATAAAAGTGAATCGACTGCATCATTCAAATAATTAGCAACAAATTAGCGGTTTTAAGTTGGATATATCCTTTTAATGCTTATCTATTCATCATGAAACGGAAACGCCGTTGTATTGAAATTTGTTGTCTAAATGTGAAAATTAAGTTTTCATTATTTTTTTTCTGTCTCCGTCAGAGTTAAGTGTCGAGCAACTTTTACTCTTTTAACTCCGCGATTTATTTCAGAAGGAGTGAGGGAATTCATTAAAACGCTCAACCTGCAAAAACAATTCAACACTTTGATTTCCTCTGGGGTTGCTAACGTTCGCAAGTTAATTTCATTTTATTTAAGAAAATGGAATAAAAAATGTGAGATTTTCAAAAATGCATTAGCAGTTTTGTAATGCAACCCACTTGGTCGAATTTTTCCGTATGGTTTGAAAATGGAAATCTTTTATGTTCCTTTCGTGACTTATGTTTCATTCCAATTCCAACATACAGGGTGGTTATAATTAAAGTTCCACTTTGAAATGGTCATAAAAGGAAAACTGCTAGACCAAATGTTATCAAACTTGGTAATAGTTTAAAGAGGTCACGGGAAATTCTTTTCCGAAAAAAAAAATCCTTAATTCCAAGTCGACAATCATTGGGAAAACTATCTCTGTAGGCTGCAAATTGAGCTGCAAATCGTACAGTCTTGAGAGCTTCCACGGTGTGGGCTTGGGTTCGAATCCTGACTAAGACATGGTGATTCTTATGTTGTTCTCCCATAGGGCACGATGTTGATTCACCTATAGGGTGCTCCCATAATAAAGTATGGGGCTAATACATGTGGTAAAAAACATTGAGCTGGGACATCCCAACAGCCCCAAGATATATTTTAAAAAGTATGCATGATTTATACAGGTGGTTATAATTAAAGTCTCCCTTTGAAATGGTCATAAAAGGAAAACTGCTAGACCAAATGTTATCAAACTTGGTAATAGTTTAAAGGAGGTCATGGGAAATTCTTTTCCGCCAAAAAGAAGAAAAAAAGTTTAAAAACTCACCACCAGGGGGGAAATTGGCGCTGTATGAAATATTGTTAAACGAAATAAGAGTCGGAATCTAACTTAACCTTTTGTTACACGGGTTTAACATTTTGTATACCCTTAAGAAACATTGACCTAAACAAAATGACCATTTAAAGTGTGCGCATTCCGGAAATCGTTTTCTTACAGATCACTAATTTGTGAATTTTGAAGCCTGAATTCAGCCCTAAGACATGAAGATATCGATTCAAAACGTTTTAATCGTTTCTAGAACGAAGCTGTTTGTGGGGTTATGCAAAACCGCAACGGCTTGTAATTGGCTTACGGCAGGAAGAAGCGATGATTTATGCAGATGCGCTTTACATGTCATTTGATTTTCCAGATAAAAGTGAGCCTTTTGTCAGAGTTCTCATTGTTACGAATCGACAATGTCTCTAACCATGCAAGACCGTGCTTTTTTCGTTAAATGTTACTCGTTAAATGTTGAGAATGCAGGAATGCGATTTAACTTGCTTTCGGAAAATAGTGGACGCCATATTGAACTGCTTTGTAACACGTTTCAGAAACGATTAAACACATTTAAACCGATGTCTTCATGTCTTATTTCGTTTAACAATATTGTATACAGCGCCATTTCCCTTCTGGTGGTGAGTTTTTGAACTTTTTTTTTCGGAAAAGAATTTCCCATGACTTTCTTTAAACTATTACCAAGTTTGATAACATTTGGTTTAGCAATTTTTATGACCATTTCAAAGGGAAATTTTAACTATAACCAAGCTGTAAAAATCATGCACACGTTTTTAAAATTTATCTTGGAGCTGTTGGGATTTCCCAGCTCAGTGTTTTTTACCACTTGTATTAGCCCCATACTTCATTATGGGAGCACCCTATAGGTGAATCAACATCGTGCCCTATGGGATAACAACATAAGAATCACCATGTCTTAGTCGGGATTCGAACCCAAGCCCACACCGTGGAAGCTCGTAACACTGTACGATTTGCAGCTCAATTTGCAGCTCAATTTGCAGCCTACAGAGATAGTTTTCCCTATGATTGCCGACTTGGAATTAAGGATATTTTTCTATAATTTGTACCCATATGCCAAACTATGCTGAATTTATTGTTAGCTTTCTAAGACAATCTATTCTTGTCGATTGTCGAAGCTGGTCCATTTAATAGAATCATTCTAAATCTATCCGTCTAAAAGCTGTTCGAAGGAGCTGCAGCACTCGCGTCGTAACAGACTTATTAAAGTGTTTTCCCTTCTTTGGACGCGGAAATAACTGACCACCAGCGTTGGTCATTAAGCGCTATGTTTTCCGATTCCTGGCCATCTGTTCTCGCCGCGAACGCGGTTTCGGCTCCTTTTAATAACACGCGTAGCTTCTTTCAATGCACTGGCTCAGATGTTGCCTCTCGTTGGCGTGACCTCTGAAAATTTTAGCCAACAATAATTTCACTTGTAGTTTATTTTGAATGAAATGCCTGCATATTGATAACTTTGGTGGGGGGAAATGAATCGTTTACCTTCTCAATGAAACTGTTGGGTGCACATCTTATAACTGAAATATAGCCGCCGAAAAAGTTTTAAAAAATGCCTCTAAATTAACTCTCTCTCCCTCTCCCTCTGAGATA
>OU015496.1:5234483-5294483 GCA_907164885.2 Dolomedes plantarius
GGTCTAGGTTGCATTGTAAATATGTTCGTCTTGATGAGTAATTCACCCCTCTTACTTTGTCACCAGAGTGTACGAACACCCTGTGTAATATAGATATATATATATATATATATATATTATATATATTATATATATATATAGTAATATATGCATACATATATGCATATGTAAGAATAGCTGAGTGTCTAGGGGTTTTAGGGTTGTCATCAACTTCTAAATCATTACACGACTCAAAATTACGATTCCATCAGACGAACACATTGTATTGGACAATACGTACATTAAAACTAAACAATTAGAACTAATCATAGAACACAAAGTTATAGCTTCATACAGAATTACTACTTCTTCGTACTACGTCGTTAATCTGAAAACAAAGTCACACCATAGCCGTCAGCTGGGACGACACGATTGAATAGTAGGAAAATTAAATCTCTCCTGAGTGGTTCACGCTGAGTGTACAGATGGCGCTGGCTGGAAGGCAGAAGCGTCAGCGACGGGTGCCAGAAGCGGGTGCCAGAAGTGGGTGACAGAGGGCGTTCCCACATATATACACACACACACACAATCATACCACACACACACACATACACACACACATACACACACACAAACACACACATACACACAACACCACACATACACACAACACAACATAAACACAAACACACACACAACACACACCACACACACACACGTATAATTTCATATACCATTGGCTAGGGAGTCAAAAGCCTGACGACCTGTTCCATTAGGGTTATTGTAGGTCGTTCTATTGGAGTAAGTACGATAAAAAAGTTCCAAAATTAAAACTCGCTTTGTTAGATAACATTGTATTATGTATTCCCGGTTTATGGATGTCATGAAGTGTGGTAAGGATTTTTCTGACTGTCCTCATCTTGCTCTATGAGGGATTGAAAAAAACGTACCTGAATCTAAAAGCAATCTTTCCATGTATCGACCATTTTAATAGCAGAAGGTGTCTCAGAATGAAGTCCTGTTAATCGCCAATGGTCCTATGTAATCGATCCGAATTTTGGAGCATGTAGTATATGAAGATTGCAAGGCTCCTTTATTTACTCGTTATTAGTACAGAAGCTATCGTTATCAGATTAAAATATGCACTATTGCCATGCTGTTATTACTTGGACTTAGTGCTCGTACTGCGATTCGATTCCTTGTGCCATTTTCCCCCCATGGGATTATCAAATGTCCTCTCTGAAACCTGACTCCCCCCCCCCCCCCCAATATCCCTCGCTCCATAAATTCCGAAATCCCTATCTCACCCCTCCCCGCACATCGACATAAACTTGCGGACTCCAATTGGGGGGAAAGGCAAGGGATTAATGTCTGAATAGTGTCCGGCATAAATTAGCCGCCAGCCGGTGATATTGGAGCTCTTGTTGAGTGCTCCTTTTGTCTCAATGGCATCTGTTGGCTCCGGGAACACCTTTATGGGGAGTACTGGTAGAGAACACAATGGGAGACGCGGTTGTCGCATCCATAAAGTCAGGTTGCCGGACTTTAAGGAAACGCTGTTGGTTTAAACAGACAAATGCGTTTCCACGAAGACCGGACGGGATTCCCGAGTTTTATTTTAGTAATTATGCGCGCGAGGACCCCCCTGTGTTTACGCTTAAATAAGGGTTAAATAAGCTGAGGATAAACTCAGGCTTCGAAAGTTTACCCCGAAAATAAACTTAGAGATATGTGTTAGAATAAACAAGCTTAAAACGTGTTTACTATGGTACGTTATTTATAAACAAAACAATTTAGATAAAACAAAGCGTGAGAACTGCATGTTGCATTTCATCCTTTTTACCATGTTTTTAATAACTTGCTTTCTTGTGTCTTTGTATGTGTGTTTGTGAAGTACAAATCTTGCAATCGACTTTTAACTACCTTCCCGACTAGCTAGACATTTGAAACTTTTAGAATAGCTCAGAACACGATGACAATGCATTTCTTTAATGCTTTTAGCCATCTTTAAGCAGAATTAAATTAATTTTCAGTTATTTTCAGTTAATTTTGTTTTGTAGACTGGCCGGAACGAGAACGAAAAGTTAAATGCAAGTTAACTTAGAATTAACTTCATTTTCTTTCAAGTTGATGGGCTAATTCATCAAAAAAATTTTAAAAAAGTATTTATTAATGCATAGAATTGTCAGTTTTATGATTCAACAGAAAATTTAAAAACATGGTACATAAAAAGTTCTTTTTATCTGAAATTATTATTACCACGTTTTTATTACTCGCTTTCTTGTGTGTGTGTTTGTCCAGTACAAATCTTGCAATCTACTTTTAACTACTTCCAGACTAGCTAGACATTTGAAACTTTTAGAATAGCTCAAACACGATGACAATGCATTCTTTTAATACAACTTTAAGCCATCTTTAAGCAGAAACTGAATTCAGTTAATTTGTTTTTGTATGGAAAGTTAGTTCGGAAAAAATCCGCAAGGTGGCGCTTTCGATCGAATTCAATGCTTGCACTTTTGCGTAACGGCGTTTGAACGATTGCCTCACCTCCACGCTGTTGACCTGGCACTCCAAAAACAAATTACAAACTAAGTAGGCTCTGGGTATTAATGTTTGTAAAAATCTCATATATGTAATTCAATTAATAACTGTTTGAAAAATTTGTTATAATTGCTCTCTTTATTACGCATTTGATCATTTCTTCAAGTTGATGAGATAAATCATCAAAAAAATTTAAAAAGTATTTATTAATACATAGAATTGTCAAGTTTATATGATTCAATAGAAAATTTAAAAAACGTGGTATATAAATTTTTTTTTTTTATCTTGTAATTATTAGGTTGTTCTGATTCTTTGGTATTTTGTTAGGTGTCTGTCGTTCTTATAGGTCTGTTTGAAGCAGCTTTTTCCTACTTATTTTTTGCAAAATGTTACGACTTTTGACCTTATCCAGCGTACCGCTAGGCTTGGGCCTAGGTTGCTGTGAGTTGTCACCAAAGCATAACCGATCAGCATGCTGGAGGGAAGGGCTTTCTGCCATTTTTAACTGGTGACACTTCGAAAAGAACAGTATTAAGGGAGCAAAGGACCTTCAACTTCGAATTTTTTAATTTTTAATTTTTAACATTATATACAAAATGAGAATAATTTGGTATTTTTTTTACTGCACTGAAAATCTTTTAGAATTCAAAATAAGGATTTTTTGCAGAATAATGCGGTTTTTCAAAAAAAAAAAATTCAAAAATGATAGCATTTTCAAAATGTTCCATGGGCAATCTAAGTCATTTAAAACCTTAATTGTTTTAATATACGTTAACAGCATATATACAAACATAACAGAGCATTGATTTTTTTGTATGAATCTAAAGCCATAAATATTATTTTTTTTATCTTCCTGATATTTTTAAAGTTTTTGAATGTTTTTGCTTTATTTCATAGTCTATGATTTTGCAAAATATTTGTGGTTTCAAACAATGATGCACAGTGTTTTGGCAAACACTTCAATGAACAATCCTGAGAATTTTGGAAGAAATCAGAAGAAAATTCATACGCCTGGAACATTTTGAAAAATTCTAGCATTTTGAAGAATTTTTTGAAAAATAGGTCTTATTATCCACACAAATATATATTTGTGAATTCTAAGTGTCTTTATTGAAATAAAAAAGAATCTTGGTAGGCTTGGTTGGCTTACCAAGCTAAGCTCTAGGTATTTTGTTGATTCAAGTGTTTAGTCTATCAGGACAGGGTAAGCGAAGAGTTGCGCTGTCCAGAGCCTGTTGGTTCGAGTTCCACTATCGGCATGGATGATTGTGGTAGTTAAGAAACTCAACGGTAAGGCCCGATCTAATGAACCCTGTGTAGCAAAAGCTGACCATAGTGCTCTAAACCAACCAATCAGACAAATGGAATATTCTCACTCAGAATACACGAGACTAGAACTTTATGCCCACACTCCATAGAAATCGCAATAACTGACGAACCACTTCCACCCTGGGACTGACCGCCGCTTGTTGATATTTCGTCTGCATGCGCACTCCCAGATAAAGTTTCCGCTTCGAATTCCCATCCCGAGAATAGCTCGCCAAGAACGCTCCCCATTACGTAAACAAAAATCTTCCGTCCAACAGAAAGCGTCTTAATTGTTTCGGGATCTTTAAACGGCGGCCGTAATCCAAGGAGCATCTACTTTAAAAGCCATTTCATTTAACACTCTGCGGGCGAGCAACCTGATCGCTCCGTGTCTCTCACTTCATTAATTTTGGAAATTCTTAACCCCCTCTCAGACATCGTTTAAAAATTCCCTCTGGGAGACCGGCAAGATTGACTCCGCAGACTGTCCGGCATAAATCAATCCCCCCAGCTGGTGCGAGCTGTTTCGTTTAATGTCTCCCTTTGTCTCAATATCCCGGCTTGTCAGGGGAGGCCGATGACGTCTGTCCAGCGGAGAACGGCATGTGTTGCCAATATTAAATAGCTTTAGGAATTTCATACTATTCAGAATCATTGAAAAAATAAGAAGTGTCTCAATATGTATATATATATATATATATATATATATATATATATATATATATATATATATCAATATGTATATATATATATGTGTGTGTGTGTGTGTATATATATATGTAAGGCTAAAAATATGGGGGGCGATCGCGCGACCTTAAAACGGGATTTTAGTTAGTAAAATATAGGATTAACAATTTAAAAGTCTGGGAGTTCAAATGAGCGGCATAAGGTATTGCAGTGAAAATAGAATAAATGGGTGTTCGACTTGATTCAATTCCGCAGAATCACATCGGAGAATTTTAGCAGACGGATTACCTTGAGGAGTTGGCGCTAAGAAAGTGCTTAGTTTAGCAAAAGAACCATGTACGATATGACATCACGCATAAGTAATGAGCGTCACTAAGCGTTGGTTTTAAAGTTGAAACAAAGAAAATCGGCAGAGCCATGGATAACTAGGGAACGAACAGACGTGTGCTGTAGGCGCACAGATGTAAATTGGTTGGGGTATTGGGAATTAATTTGACGGAGCTGAGTAATCTATTGGAATTTTAATAAAGATGTTTAGGATGCTCAATTGGAGTGTTTTTATGCCTGTGTTGTTAACATCTTGCTGTTTAATGGATAAATTAATGATGAATGTCCCTCGCCACCGGACCACCGACTGCCAATTGAGAAAGGATTCTTGGAATAATGTGTTAATAGGATCGGGCGTGAAGCACCAACTTTCGACATATATATATATGTAATATATATATATCTATATATATATATATATATATATATATATATATAATATATATATATATATACAGTGGACGCTCGTTAATTCGAACTCGGTTAATTCGAACTTTCGGTTAATTCGAACTAATCCAAAGGCCCCCAAAAACCGGTATTGGAGTTAATGTTAAAAATATCTCATTAAATTCGAACTAAATTTTTATCACTTCGGTTAATTCGAACTACAAATTTGACAAAAAAAAAATCTTTTTCCTCATTTAATGGAGAAAATACACACTGTATTTATTATTTTGTGTGTCAAAATTTCTTTTCTGTGTAAAGAGGCACATGCCTGCATTCCTAGACACATCCTACATTCCTAGACCTTCCTATTGCATGTCCGCTAAACGTTAGTAGCTATTGTCCTTCTTATTAGTGCTAAACAGAAAAAGCAATTTTTCCTTATTTGGATCGATTTTCTTAGAATTTCAGAAAAACTAGTCTTTACTACAGATTCTAGGGAGCTGCGTCAGTTATAACTGCAGTGCAGACAAGTTAATGTGTTCTAGTTTTTCTTCCTCATTGTGTGGTGTGAATGTGTAAATATTCAGGATGTCTACACGTGGAAAGTACAAAACCCTAACTTTGGAGACAAAGGTAGAAATTTTAAAGAAAGTAGAGAATGGCGAATGAAAAACAAGTTAGCAGCTGACTATAGAATTTAAAAAATGCCTTGTCAACTAATTTGAAAACAAGGAGTCAATTTTAGATTCATGTGAAAAATCAAAATTTGCTAGAGGAAGGAAACGCATGGGAAATGCGTCCCAAGAAGTTCTAGGAAAAGCTCTACTGCTATGGTTCCACAATGTTAGATCTCGAAATTTTCCGATAAATGGACCCCTAGTGCTGACGAAGGCTGATGAATGGCAATTCGAATGGGAATTGAAGATTTTAAATGCAGTGATGGATGGCTTTCTTGATTTAAGTCAAGGCACATATTTTCTTATCAAACTGTATGTGGCCAAAGATCTCATGTAATCGAAGACGTATGCACTAATTTCGGTAGGAACTGCCAGGGCTTTTCTCTACTTACCTGCCGAAAGATATTTTTAATGCGGCCATAATGGACAAAGCCATAATGAACTTTATTAAAACTCTGAAAGCATTTATTCAGATGGAACCTTCCTCTGAAAATGAATTGAAATGTTCACTTCAAATCGAGAAGATGGCTGAACAATGTAGGCATTATAAACAGAACCAAACATCCATTTTACAGTTTTTTTCCCCCAAAGTGTAATCATATTTGTATTAAAAGTTTACTTTATACTGCATATCTTCTGCTTCATTTTATGATTAAGGTAAGTCTGTATTGCTTTTAATATGTTTAATTTAGATAACATAGTATAATGATATTTTCTGGGGTTATAAGTAGTATAAAAAATGAAGAGTCCGCAACAGGATTAAGGGGAGGGCTTAAAGTGGGCGGAGCTAACTGAGTGACGTGGACCAATCAGAGTGCAGCTGGCCACCTGGCGGTCGATTTGGACCAATCAGGAGAGGGCAGCGCTGCTATCGCCCCCTAGCGGAAAGAGTGGAACCTTATAGTTCAGCAGAATCTTAGAGGGAGTAGGTGCTCTGCGGAACGCCACCTATCGGTCAAATAGGGAACTAAATTTCGTACAAGGATTGGAGGTCAGGGCATATTTTTTTCAGTGCTACCATCTGATGCTGAAAACTAGAACTACATTTTTGGGGACTTAGAAATTTTTTTAAAAGTATTTTCCATGGGAATTGAACCCGTTAAGGAAATATTACCTGACTACTTTTAGCGACGTAATACCGTTACGCTATGAATCGTCGGAAGTTCAGTGAATTATATTCTATAACAGAGAGAATATTTTTATGAATTTACTAGAATTAATTATCAAAATAAATATAACGTCATCTATTGTTTAAAAATGAAACTTAGAAAATTTAATACAAGGTTTTGAGTATATTTTTCAAAACTTTAAATGTTTTTAGTCGAATTCTAACTTAAAATATATATTATCAACTTAGTAGTTCGAAAAAAAAAGGGCTTATTTTCAGGACTTTAAAATTGTTTTGCTATGTTTTTTAACGTGATATATAATTTTACATAGATACATTCACAAAATAATACAAATAATAAGAAATTTTTACATAGATAGGCTAAAACGAATATTTTTTTTTCTTTTACTTGATATTTTTACACATGAAATTATTTTACAACAAGCGTTAAGTTTAAAATATCTATAATTTTTCTTAAGAATATACTTTGCAGTATACTATAATTTAGATAGCGCTTTGAATCCATTGTACATTTAGTATAGAAAAAATATTATTATTGATCTTACCTTGAAAAACATTCCATGAAAGCTAACAAGGGATATTTTTACACATGAATATTTAAACAAAGCGGGAATTCCTCAGTAGAGTTATTTTTTCCTTTTAATATTAGAAATAAAAACTGAATATGATTCAATCTAGATAATTATTTAAATTAATACACATAACATACAATCCATACTATTAAATCTGCAAGAGAAGATATTAAATTTACGCTAAAAAATTTTTTAATTGTCGAACATATGCATACTGCAATAGTCTACTATTATCCAAAAAGTTCATTGAATTATATTCTATAACAGAGCGAATATTTTTATGAATTTACTAGAATAATTATCAAAAATAAATATAACGTCACTATTGATTAAAAATGAAACTTAGAAAATTTAATACATGGTTTTGAGTATATTTTTCAAAACTTTAAATATTTTTAGTCGAAGGGTTTATTTTCAGGACTTTAAAATTGTTTGCTATGTTTTTTTAACGTGATATATAATTTTACATAGATACATTCACAAAATAATACAAAATAATAAGAAATTTTTACATAGATAGGCTAAACCGAATATTTTTTTTTCTTTTACTTGATATTTTTACACATGAAATTATTTTACAACAAGCGTTAAGTTTAAAATATCTATAATTTTTCTTAAGAATATTACTTTGCAGTATAATATAATTTAGATAGAGCTTTGAATCCATTGTAACATTTAGTATAGAAAAAATTATTATTATTTGATCTTACCTTGAAAACATTCCATGAAAAGCTAACAAGGGGATATTTTTACACATGAAATTATTTAACAAAGCGGGAATTCCTCAGTAGAGTTATTTTTCCTTTTAATATTAGAATAAAAACTGAAATATGATTCAATCTAGATAATTATTTTAAATTAAATACACATAACATACCAATCCATACTATTAAATCTGCAAGAGAAGATATTAAATTTACGCTAAAAAATTTTTTTAATTGTCGACATATGCATACGGCAATAGTCTACATTCTTATCAAAATAGTTCATTGAAGTATATTCTATAACAGAGGAATATTTTTATGAATTTACTAGAATTAATTATCCAAAAATAAATATAACGTCATCTATTGATTAAAAATGAAACCTTAGAAAATTTAATACATGGTTTTGAGTATATTTTTTCAAAACTTTAAATATTATTTAGTCGAAGGGATTATTTTCAGGACTTTAAAATTGTTTTGCTAGGTTTTTTACGTGATATATAATTTTACATAGATACATTCACAAAATAATACAAAATAATAAGAAATTTTTACATAGATAGGCCTAAACGAATATTTTTTTTTCTTTTACTTGATATTTTTACACATGAAATTATTTTACAACAAGCGTTAAGTTTAAAATATCTATAATTTTTCTTAAGAATATTACTTTGCAGTATAATATAATTAGATAGAGCTTTGATACCATTGTAACATTTAGTATAGAAAAAATTATTATTTGAATCTTACCTTGAAAAACATTCCATGAAAGCTAACAAGGGGATATTTTTAGACATGAAATTATTTAAACAAAGCGGAATTCCTCAGTAGAGTTATTTTTTTCCTTTTAATATTAGAAATAAAAACTGAAATATGATTCAATCTAGATAATTATTTAAATTAAATACACATAACATACCAATCCATACTATTAAATCTGCAAGAGAAGATATTAAATTTACGCTAAAAAATTTTTTAATTGTCGACATATGCATACTGCAATAGTCTACATTATTATCAAAAGTTCATTGAATTATATTCTATAACAGAGCGAATATTTTTATGAATTTACTAGAATTAATTATCAAAAATAAATATAACGTCAACTATTGATTAAAAATGAAACTTAGAAAATTTAATACATGGTTTTGAGTATATTTTTCAAAACTTTAAATATTTTTAGTCGAAGGGTTTTTTTCAGGACTTTAAAATTGTTTTGGCTATGTTTTTAACGTGATATATAATTTTACATAGATACATTCACAAAATAATACAAAATAATAAGAAATTTTTACATAGATAGGCTAAAACGAATATTTTTTTTCTTTTACTTGATATTTTTACACATGAAATTATTTTACAACAAGCGTTAAGTTTAAAATATCTATAATTTTTCTTAAGAATATTACTTTGCAGTATAATATAATTTAGATAGAGCTTTGAATCCATTGTAACATTTAGTATAGAAAAAATTATTATCTGATCTTACCTTGAAAAACATTCCATGAAAAGCTAACAAGGGGATATTTTTAGACATGAAATTATTTAAACAAAGCGGGAATTCCTCAGTAGAGTTATTTTTTTTCCTTTAATATTAGAAATAAAAACTGAAATATGATTCAATCTAGATAATTATTTAAATTAAATACACATACCATACCAATCCATACTATTAAATCTGCAAGAGAAGGTAACAAATTTATCTCACAATGTTAATAGAGAAGATTCTTACATTATCTGAAATAATACAGACTTTATCATGTTTAGAAGATATTTACAAGAGTTCATTTTAGAATTAAATGAATCATGGTTTGAATCCTACAACAGTAGGGGGTATATGCAAACATGAAGACTTTAAATTATACAATTACCATCTAGAACCTGAAACTTAAAAATATATGCACCAATTTAAGTATCTTTATATAGTTTATGTACAGTTTTGAATATATTTCAAACCTTAAACGTTTTTTCAACTTTGAAACTATATTATAAGTTAAGACGCTTACTAAAATTAAAAACATTTTAGAGGTAAAGACTTGAAAGATAAAATTTACAAGTTTTAATCCTAAATATTATATTTTATCCAGAATGTAGACTATTAATATGATTTTAAACCTAACATACTTTCAACGATTATCTAAATTGCGATATAATGTTAAATTCCACTGATATTAGTATTAGTAGTAAGCATTTCATTAAAGGTTAATAGAAGTATTTAATAAAGTTTTAATATTAAATGAACATCAAACATATATAACTTAGATGTTTTAACCCCAAACAGTAATTATTAAAAATAATTATAAATATATGATTCAAAACTTTAAAACATATTATTATATACAATAGAAGATGTTAAATTTGTATTGAACTTAAATTATAAGATTGTTTCTACCTACCATCGTCGCTTGATATATAACATTACAGTTTTAAATATTCTGCAAACGCTATGAAACATTTTGTATAGAAAATAATTACCATTTGATCTTACCTTTAAAATCTATAGTTTATGCACTTAATTCATATAATTTTTTACAAAAACAAGCTTTAACTGTATAAAAAGATTATATTTGTCCCGCACATACATATAAACATTATTCCACAGAGAAGATATATTCATCCCTCACATACATATAAACCAAAAAACATATTAAAACTTACTAGTTCCCTTATAAAGGTTTCACGACTTTAAAATTTTTTTTACTGCGTTTTAAATCTAATCTATAATTTTACATATATATAACCACTAATAAATTGTTTTACAAACAAAAAAGCATACATCACTCCTAAAATTTTAGTTTTCTTAACAAAAAAAAAAAAAAAGCAAAACTTTGATTAAAACAATTGTTTATTATGTTAAAAATCAATCACCTATTTATATTACTTTGAAATATTACGCAAATAATAACTTTGAATAAGTTTTACATCAGAAATTATTTTCCGACAACTGTTAAACTTAAAAATCTAATCTTAAATTTATTCATCTTTGCACACTTTAAAGAAAAGCATACATTTTAACCAAAATTTTAGTTTTCTTAAAAATATCTGCAGAACTTTGAAGTAAAACTATGTTTAATACATTGAAAATCAATGATCTATTACCAACACTTTGAATATCATGCAAATGCTAACTTAGAATAACTTCTAAATGAGTAAATTTTAAGGTTTGCCTAAACCAACCCCTACATAAGATAAGTGCAATTCAACGTTAGATAAGATAAGTACGTTTCGTCAATAGATAAGATTACTGGCACCTACTATTAGTCACACATTTTTCTAAAAATATTTTTTAAATTATTTTTCTAAAAAATTATTATTCAAATTAAAAGATATAAATATAATAATTAATCTTTAAATACTATATTGAACACAGAAAAAGAGTACTCACAGTTGATGAATGGACTTTAGTCTTCTAATATATCCTCATAAAATATTTATGAATCATTTTCAAGTTGAATAGCGAAAAATTCACTGCTGTTATAGACACATGTGCAATTTTGTACAATTCAGCATATTTTTAACATAGATGTTGAAAATAGCAGCTTTGCCCACTGCACGATATTTTTCATTCTCGCTTATGGATAAGCAACTATGCTGGCGCTGTGATAGATGGTCAATTTCGCATCCATGACATTCAAATAATTCACTGCATGCACGTATTAAACTTGTTTTTAAGACTTTGAAATAATTTTCTTTTGCAGCAAATAAGTCGCAATGATTTTTTACAACATGATCCGTTTTTATAAACTTTGTATTGTAGCATATTAGGAATGCTTTCACACAACGAACTGTTTTCAACATAACTTATAATATCGTCAGGATATTCTTCCATTTTCAATATCTGCTCTCTATTTAATTTAATAGACCAGGTTTTTAATTTGTAACCACTCCGTTTTCATTAGCAAACATTTGTTGTAAGCAACATTGTTCGCCGACGTTTACACCTATTAGCTGGTTGTTACAGATGAATGATTTCTTTTATAAACAATTTTATATATTGAAATTTTATTCATTAGTTCCCACCATGTAGCGACAATCATCACTACTGCATTTTCGGTAGGGATTTGCTAAATACATCCGTGAAATGATTCAAAGTCCTAGGTATGTCTTATCCAATTGCAACGTAAATCAACCCCTCCTTTATAATAAGCGCTTTTAAGAATTACCATCTTTGAAAAGAGAAATAACTGAATCACTTACGATTTGTTAGTAAATGTTGAATGATTATTTTTCGTGCAATATAATTTTTCAGGAGAGATAAAAAAAGTTACTTTTACTTTAATATAAACATTGCAGTTTTAAATATTCTACAAACGCTATGAAACATTTTGTATAGAAATTAATTACCATCTGATCTTACCTTTAAAATCTATAGTTTATGCACTTAATACATAAATTTTTTTACTTAAAGCATATTAAAACTTAATAGTTCCCTTATAAAGGTTTCAAGACTTTAAAAATTTTTTACTTTGTTTTAAATCTAATCTATAATTTTACATAGATATAACCACTAATAAATTGTTTTATATAGAAAAAGCATACATCGCACGTAAAATTTTAGTTTTCTTAACAAAAACCTTTAAAAACTTGATCGAAACGTTTATTACGTTAAAAAATCAAGCACCTATTGAATAACTTTGAACAAGTTTTACATTAGAAATTATTTTCCGACGACTGTTAAACAAAATTTATACTATAAGTTTAAGACACTTCCTAATACTTACAATTTTATCATTCTATAAAGATTATAATTTCTTTTGAATCGTTTTCAAATATTTATAATTTGTTTTAATAATAGCACAAAACTTGAATAATTTTGAATTAATTTCATATAAATTCTCTCTCATTAAAATAACATAAAAATAAGTTATGTGTTTCAAAACATGCATACAACTTATGTGAGAACACTTCAAGTTAGAAGATGTGATAGCTCCTTAAATGGAACATAATTCAGAGTTTCACACAGGTTGAGATAGTGCACCATTAGTAAGTTCCAATGCAATCAATATTTCGTTAAATTTCCGAAGCAGGGATTCCAAGATCGTTAAACTTAAAAAAAGTTTAAGTAAATTAATTAAGAATATCCAATTATTTTAATTATTAAAAATTATCATAGTTCAAAAAGATATGACATGATTATATTTTCATTTTTTAAATACTATTTCGAAAACGGAATAGTTTAAATGTAATTACTTTAGGATCATTCTAATGATTAGAAAAACTTTTATACCAAAAAACTAAAAACCTGAAAAATATTCAACTAATCCCGGGTTTATTACATTGAAAAAGTATCATTAAAAATAATCAATCATAATACGTTTAAAATAAATAATAAGTTTACGTTAATATCCATTTACGTTCAAAAATAAAGTTAAAAAACATAATAAGTTATCATCATTTATGTTTAAAACATAAATGATAAAATATAAATAAAACAATAAAATATAAATTTTTTAAAAATGGTTAGAAGGTCATAAACAGAAGTACTACATACCTACTTTTTTCAATCTCAAGCATTTAGCTTCTAATACATTTTACAAGTTCAGAACCTGAATACCTTATCTCATCTATTTCCAAAGCGTAGTGCAATACCGTCTTTAGAAACCCCCTAAGTGCAATCATTAGGGGTTTTCCAGGACTCTATTGCACTACGCTTTGGAAATAGATGAGATAAGGTATTCAGGTTCTGAACTTGTAAAATGTATTAGAAGCTAAATGCTTGAGATTGAAAAAAGTAGGTATGTAGTACTTCTGTTTATGACCTTCTAACCATTTTTAAAAATTTATATTTTATTGTTTTATTTATATTTTATCATTTATGTTTTAAACATAAATGATGATAACTTATTATGTTTTTTAACTTTATTTTTGAACGTAAATGGATATTAACGTAAACTTATTATTTATTTTAAACGTATTATGATGATTATTTTTAATGATACTTTTTCAATGTAATAAACCCGGGATTAGTTGAATATTTTTTCAGGTTTTCTTAGTTTTTTGGTATAAAAGTTTTTCTAATCATTAGAATGATCCTAAAGTAATTACATTTAAACTATTCCGTTTTCGAAATAGTATTTAAAAAATGAAAATATAATCATGTCATATCTTTTTGAACTATGATAATTTTTAATAATTAAAATAATTGGATATTCTTAATTAATTTACTTAAACTTTTTTTAAGTTTAACGATCTTGGAATCCCTGCTTCGGAAATTTAACGAAATATTGATTGCATTGGAACTTACTAATGAATGTGCACTATCTCAACCTGTGTGAAACTCTGAATTATGTTCCATTTAAGGAGCTATCACATCTTCTAACTTGAAGTGTTCTCACATAAGTTGTATGCATGTTTTGAAACACATAACTTATTTTTATGTTATTTTAATGAGAGAGAATTTATATGAAATTAATTCAAAATTATTCAAGTTTTGTGCTATTATTAAAACAAATTATAAATATTTGAAAACGATTCAAAAGAAATTATAATCTTTATAGAATGATAAAATTGTAAGTATTAGGAAGTGTCTTAAACTTATAGTATAAATTTTGTTTAACAGTCGTCGGAAAATAATTTCTAATGTAAAACTTGTTCAAAGTTATTCAATAGGTGCTTGATTTTTAACGTAATAAACGTTTCGATAAAGTTTTTAAAGGTTTTTGTTAAGAAAACTAAAATTTTACGTGCGATGTATGCTTTTTCTATATAAAACAATTTATTAGTGGTTATATCTATGTAAAATTATAGATTAGATTTAAAACAAAGTAAAAAATTTTTAAAGTCTTGAAACCTTTATAAGGGAACTATTAAGTTTTAATATGCTTTAAGTAAAAAATTATATGTATTAAGTGCATAAACTATAGATTTTAAAGGTAAGATCAGATGGTAATTAATTTCTATACAAAATGTTTCATAGCGTTTGTAGAATATTTAAAACTGCAATGTTATATATTAAAGTAAAAGTAACTTTTTTTATCTCTCCTGAAAAATTATATTGCACGAAAAATAATCATTCAACATTTACTAACAAATCGTAAGTGATTCAGTTATTTCTCTTTTCAAAGATGGTAATTCTTAAAAGCGCTTATTATAAAGGAGGGGTTGATTTACGTTGCAATTGGATAAGACATACCTAGGACTTTGAATCATTTCACGGATGTATTTAGCAATATCCCTACCGAAAATGCAGTAGTGATGATTGTCGCTACATGGTGGGAACTAATGAATAAAATTTCAATATATAAAATTGTTTATAAAAGAAATCATTCATCTGTAACAACCAGCTAATAGGTGTAAACGTCGGCGAACAATGTTGCTTACAACAAATGTTTGCTAATGAAAACGGAGTTGGTTACAAATTAAAAACCTGGTCTATTAAATTAAATAGAGAGCAGATATTGAAAATGGAAGAATATCCTGACGATATTATAAGTTATGTTGAAAACAGTTCGTTGTGTGAAAGCATTCCTAATATGCTACAATACAAAGTTTATAAAAACGGATCATGTTGTAAAAAATCATTGCGACTTATTTGCTGCAAAAGAAAATTATTTCAAAGTCTTAAAAACAAGTTTAATACGTGCATGCAGTGAATTATTGAATGTCATGGATGCGAAATTGACCATCTATCACAGCGCCAGCATAGTTGCTTATCCATAAGCGAGAATGAAAAATATCGTGCAGTGGGCAAAGCTGCTATTTTCAACATCTATGTTAAAAATATGCTGAATTGTACAAAATTATTGCACATGTGTCTATAACAGCAGTGAATTTTTCGCTATGTTCAACTTGAAAATGATTCAAAATATTTTTATGAGGATATATTAGAAGACTAAAGTCCATTCATCAACTGTGAGTACTCTTTTTCTGTGTTCAATATAGTATTTAAAGATTAATTATTATATTTATATCTTTTAATTTGAATAATAATTTTTTAGAAAAATAATTTAAAAAATATTTTTAGAAAAATGTGTGACTAATAGTAGGTGCCAGTAATCTTATCTATTGACGAAACGTACTTATCTTATCTAACGTTGAATTGCACTTATCTTATGTAGGGGTTGGTTTAGGCAAACCTTAAAATTTACTCATTTAGAAGTTATTCTAAGTTAGCATTTGCATGATATTTCAAAGTGTTGGTAATAGATCATTGATTTTCAATGTATTAAACATAGTTTTACTTCAAAGTTCTGCAGATATTTTTGTTAAGAAAACTAAAATTTTGGTTAAAATGTATGCTTTTCTTTGTAAAGTGTGCAAAGATGAATAAATTTAAGATTAGATTTTTAAGTTTAACAGTTGTCGGAAAATAATTTCTGATGTAAAACTTATTCAAAGTTATTATTTGCGTAATATTTCAAAGTAATATAAATAGGTGATTGATTTTTTAACATAATAAACAATTGTTTTAATCAAAGTTTTGCTTTTTTTTTTTTTTTTTGTTAAGAAAACTAAAATTTTAGGAGTGATGTATGCTTTTTTGTTTGTAAAACAATTTATTAATGGTTATATATATAAAATTATGATTAGATTTAAAACGCAGTAAAAAAAATTTTAAAGTCGTGAAACCTTTATAAGGGAACTAGTAAGTTTTAATATGTTTTTTGGTTTATATGTATGTGAGGGATGAATATATCTTCTCTGTGGAATAATGTTTATATGTATGTGCGGGACAATATAATATCTTTTTATACAGTTAAAGCTTGTTTTTGTAAAAAATTATATGAATTAAGTGCATAAACTATAGATTTTAAAGGTAAGATCAATGGTAATTATTTCTCATACAAATGTTTCATAGCGTTTGCAGAATATTTAAAACTGTAATGTTATATTCAAGCGACGATGGTAGAAACAATCTTATAATTTAAGTTCAATACAAATTTAACATCTTCTATTGTATATATAATAATATGTTTTAAAGTTTTGAATCATATATTTTATAATTATTTTTAATAATTACTGTTTGGGGTTAAAACATCTAAGTTAATATATGTTTGATGTTCATTAATATTAAAACTTTATTAAATACTTCTATTAACCTTTAATGAAATGCTTACTACTAATAGACTAATATCGTGGAATTTAACATTATATCGCAATTTAGATAATCGTTGTTGAAAGTATGTTAGGTTTAAAATCATATATTAATAGTCTACATTTCTGGATAAAATATAAATTTAGGATTAAAACTTGTAAATTTTATCTTTCAAGTCTTTACCTCTATAAAATGTTTTAATTTTAGTAAGCGTCTTAACTTATAATATAGTTTCAAAGTTGAAAAAACGTTTAAGGTTTGAAATATATTCAAAACTGTACATAAACTATATAAAGATACTTAAATTGGTGCATATATTTTTTAAGTTTCAGGTTCTAGATGGTAATTGTATAATTTAAAGTCTTCATGTTTGCATATACCCCCTACTGTTGTAGGATTCAAACCATGATTCATTAATTCTAAAATGAACTCTTGTAAATATCTTCTAAACATGATAAAGTCTGTATTATTCAGATAATGTAAGAATCTTCTCTATTAACATTGTGAGATAAATTTGTTACCTTCTCTTGCAGATTTAATAGTATGGATTGGTATGGTATGTGTATTTAATTTAAATATTATCTAGATTGAATCATATTTCAGTTTTTATTTCTAATATTAAAAGGAAAAATAACTCTACTGAGGAATTCCCGCTTTGTTTAAATAATTTCATGTCTAAAAATATCCCCTTGTTAGCTTTTCATGGAATGTTTTTCAAGGTAAGATCAGATAATAATTTTTTCTATACTAAATGTTACAATGGATTCAAAGCTCTATCTAAATTATTATACTGCAAAGTAATATTCTTAAGAAAAATTATAGATATTTTAAACTTAACGCTTGTTGTAAAATAATTTCATGTGTAAAAATATCAAGTAAAGAAAAAAAAATATTCGTTTTAGCCTATCTATGTAAAAATTTCTTATTATTTTGTATTATTTTGTGAATGTATCTATGTAAATTATATATCACGTTAAAAAACATAGCAAACCAATTTTAAAGTCCTGAAAATAAACCCTTCGACTAAAAATATTTAAAGTTTTGAAAAATATACTCAAAACCATGTATTAAATTTTCTAAGTTTCATTTTTAATCAATAGTTGACGTTATATTTATTTTTGATAATTAATTCTAGTAAATTCAAAAATATTTGCTCTGTTATAGAATATAATTCAATGAACTTTTTGATAATAATGTAGACTATTGCAGTATGCATATGTCGACAATTAAAAAAATTTTTTAGCGTAAATTTAATATCTTCTCTTGCAGATTTAATAGTATGGATTGGTATGTTATGTGTATTTAATTTAAATAATTATCTAGATGAATCATATTTCAGTTTTATTTCTAATATTAAAAGGAAAAAATAACTCTACTGAGGAATTCCCGCTTTGTTTAAATAATTTCATGTCTAAAAATATCCCCTTGTTAGCTTTTCATGGAATGTTTTTCAAGGTAAGATCAAATAATAATTTTTTCTATACTAAATGTTACAATGGATTCAAAGCTCTATCTAAATTATATTATACTGCAAAGTAATATTCTTAAGAAAAATTATATATTTTAAACTTAACGCTTGTTGTAAAATAATTTCATGTGTAAAAATATCAAGTAAAAGAAAAAAAAATATTCGGTTTAGCCTATCTATGTAAAAATTTTATTATTTTGTATTATTTTGTGAATGTATCTATGTAAAATTATATATCACGTTAAAAAACATAGCAAAACAATTTTAAAGTCCTGAAAAAAAACCCTTCGACTAAAATATTTAAAGTTTTGAAAAATATACTCAAAACCATGTATTAAATTTTCTAAGTTTCATTTTTAATCAATAGTTGACGTTATATTTATTTTTGATAATTAATTCTAGTAAATTCATAAAAATATTCGCTCTGTTATAGAATATAATTCAATGAACTTTTTGATAATAATGTAGACTATTGCAGTATGCATATGTCGACAATTAAAAAATTTTTTTAGCGTAAATTTAATATCTTCTCTTGCAGATTTAATAGTATGGATTGGTATGTTATGTGTATTTAATTTAAATAATTATCTAGATTGAATCATTTCAGTTTTTATTTCTAATATTAAAAGGAAAAAATAACTCTACTGAGGAATTCCCGCTTTGTTTAAATAATTTCATGTGTAAAAATATCCCTTGTTAGCTTTTCATGGAATGTTTTTCAAGGTAAGATCAAATAATAATAATTTTTTCTATACTAAATGTTACAATGGATTCAAAGCTCTATCTAAATTATATTATACTGCAAAGTAATATTCTTAAGAAAAATTATAGATATTTTAAACTTAACGCTTGTTGTAAAATAATTTCATGTGTAAAAATATCAAGTAAAAGAAAAAAAAATATTCGGTTTAGCCTATCTATGTAAAAATTTCTTATTATTTTGTATTATTTTGTGAATGTATCTATGTAAAATTATATATCACGTTAAAAAACATAGCAAAACAATTTTAAAGTCCTGAAAATAAACCCTTCGACTAAAAATATTTAAAGTTTTGAAAAATATACTCAAAACCATGTATTAAATTTTCTAAGTTTCATTTTTAATCAATAGTTGACGTTATATTTATTTTGATAATTAATTCTAGTAAATTCATAAAAATATTCGCTCTGTTATAGAATATAATTCAATGAACTTTTTGATAATAATGTAGACTTGCAGTATGCATATGTCGACAATTAAAAATTTTTTTAGCGTAAATTTAATATCTTCTCTTGCAGATTTAATAGTATGGATTGGTATGTTATGTGTATTTAATTTAAATAATTATCTAGATTGAATCATTTCAGTTTTTATTTCTAATATTAAAAGGAAAAAAAATAACTCTACTGAGGAATTCCCGCTTTGTTTAAATAATTTCATGTGTAAAAAATATCCCCTTGTTAGCTTTTCATGGAATGTTTTCAAGGTAAGATCAAATAATAATAATTTTTTCTATACTAAATGTTACAATGGATTCAAAGCTCTATCTAAATTATATTATACTGCAAAGTAATATTTTAAGAAAATTATAGATATTTTAAACTTAACGCTTGTTGTAAAATAATTTCATGTGTAAAAATATCAAGTAAAAGAAAAAAAAATATTCGTTTTAGCCTATCTATGTAAAAATTTCTTATTATTTTGTATTATTTTGTGAATGTATCTATGTAAAATTATATATCACGTTAAAAAACATAGCAAAACAATTTTAAAGTCCTGAAAATAAGCCCTTTTTTTTTCGAACTACTAAGTTGATAATATATATTTTAAGTTAGAATTCGACTAAAAACATTTAAAGTTTTGAAAAATATACTCAAAACCTTGTATTAAATTTTCTAAGTTTCATTTTTAAACAATAGATGACGTTATATTATTTTTGATAATTAATTCTAGTAAATTCATAAAAATATTCTCTCTGTTATAGAATATAATTCACTGAACTTCCGACGATTCATAGCGTAACGGTATTACGTCGCTAAAAGTAGTCAGGTAATATTTCCTTAACGGGTTCAATTCCCATGGAAAATACTTTTAAAAAAATTTCTAAGTCCCCAAAAATGTAGTTCTAGTTTTCAGCATCAGATGGTAGCACTGAAAAAAATATGCCTGACCTCCAATCCTTGTACGAAATTTAGTTCCCTATTTGACCGATAGGTGGCGTTCCGCAGAGCACCTACTCCCTCTAAGATTCTGCTGAACTATAAGGTTCCACTCTTTCCCGCTAGGGGGCGATAGCAGCGCTGCCCTCTCCTGATTGGTCCAAATCGACCGCCAGGTGGCCAGCTGCACTCTGATTGGTCCACGTCACTCAGTTAGCTCCGCCCACTTTAAGCCCCTCCCCTTAATCCTGTTGCGGAACTCTCATTTTTATACTACTGTTATACATGAAAGGAGAGTTTTTCTTCAGTGATACACATTTAAAGTTATATATTTTCTCTTAACATCGGATAATTCGAACTTTTTTCCGAGAACCTTTGAGTTCGAATTAACGAGCGTCCACTGTATATGTATGTATATTGTATGTATGTATAATATATATATATATATTATATATATATATTAATATATATATATATATATATATATATATATATATATATATATATGTATGTCCGTATGTATGTATGTATATACACTCGTGTCCATAAATTAAGGATAATGCCAGATCCGGTAAATAAAGGTTCAGAAACAAAACAAACGTGACTTCAAGAAAAAGTTTCTTGATGCAACGAAAATTGAACCTGAAAATATCTTTTTCAATCGATAGTTTGATAAATCGATAACAGTTCCCTAACTGACTGACTGACATATAACGCACAGACCAAATCGCTGGACCTCAAGTGCTGACATTTTGCATGGCGATTCTTCTTATAGTGTAGGGGTGCACTACGAAATATTTTTGAAAAATTCTTCTTGGATTTTTAAAATTGAATTTTTAAGCTGCTTTTGTAACTCTTTTCAAGTTTGCATTTAAAATAATAATCTGAGGGTTATAAAATTTATATCACGAGAAAGACCCTAAAAATTCCTTTCAACTGAAATCCTTTTCGAATCTTTACCTCCATTTTCTGATTTTGGTGAATTTTTAAAGATTCATTTTTAGAATTTAATTTATTAAATGCTGATCACGTGATCTTTTTTCTGGTACTTTAAAAAATTTATCGTCATGTGCATAACAACAAAATAGAGAAAACAATATAATTTTTTCTTTCTAATGCGACAGACGATTGGACATTATCCAAAAAAATATTAAAATACAGTGAAAGATATGTTCCTCAAACTGTACTCTATTAACTGTACTATATTCTGTAGTATGTTCTATTAGATTTAATTTGAATATTTTCTTTTACATTATTTTGTCTATAAAAATATGTTACAATTTTTTTATAAATATATATATAAATTTTATTACACCAGTTGCATAAATTGATCGTTGTATTTATTATCTAAGATAAATCTAAGAAGAGTTTTTCAAAAATCTTTCTTAGTGCACCCTACACTCTAAGAAAACGCGGTGCAAAATGTCAGCCCTTTAGGTCCAGCGGTTTGGTCTGTGCGTTTTCTGTCAGTCAGTCAGTCAGTTACGGAACTGTTTTATATATATAGATAAAATGGGGGATTGTAGAATGGCAATGAAATATCCTTGTTAGCTAAATAGCAGTCTGACATATAGAAGCGACACGGTAATGCAAAAATATCATCAGAGGGTTGTTATATGCCAAAGAATACATTATTAAAATTTTCGTTGGCCGTTTAGTCTCATCTTCATATTGTGGTATCGATCACCCATATGTCAGTATACATCAGCAGGTTCATAAACTTTGAAAAAACCAAATCTATTCTCCTGTTTTAGTCCATTTGTCAGCTGCTTGAAATAAATTAGCATTTTTTGTTCCTAGAGCAACCATAGAATTTTTTCCCTGGTCGCCAAGGGGAAATTACACGAATGTGGTAAAAATCGACATATCCATTTTTTTGGTACATTTTTACCACGTTTTTATTAACTCGCTTTCTTGTTTGTGTGTTTGTCCAGTACAAATCTTGCAATCGATTTAAAACTAACTTCCCGACTAGCTAGACATTTCAAACTTTTAGAATAGCTCAGAACACGATGACAATGCATTCTTTTGATACTTTAGCCATCCTTTAAGCAGATTTGAATTCATTTCAATTAATTTTGTTTTGTAGGGAAAGTTAGTTCGGAAAAAAATCCGCATGGTGGCGCTTCGATCGAATTCAATGCTGAAGTAAATATAAAGAGGAATTCAATATGCCAAGCCTCACCTCCACGCGGTTTACCTGGCACTCCAAAAACAAATTGGAAACCAAGTAGGCTCTGGTATTAATGTTTGTAACAATCTCATATGTAATTCAATTTATAAGTGTTTGAAAATTTCTTATAATGTTCTCTTTATTACGCATTTGATCGTTTTTTTTTCACGTTGATGGGATAATTCACCAAAAAATTTTTTTAAAGTATTATTAATACATAGAATTGTCAAGTTTGCATGATTCAACAGAAAATTCAAAAACGTTGTAAATAAAAAGTCCTTTTTATCTTGTAATTATATATTTTATTTAATTGGCATAAATATTAGTATTTGCATAGAAATCTATTCGTTTGTATTTCTGTAAAGTGCCACACTATTCATGAATCAGCAGCACCGATTTGATCCATGTAAGTGTTCGACATAATCCTTACATGTTGTTGACCAGTGACATAACCAGACATTCTTCCCGTTTCTTGATTCAACGAAAATTGAATCTGAAAATATCTTTTTCAATCGATATTTTGAGCTAAAACCATTGCTCTCTAGAGGCTGTGCCACTACAACTGATGACGACAAGCGGGAAATTTTGCGTTTTTATTCAAACCCGCTACGAAAAACCATACAAGGGAGATTTATTTTTACCAGTGTCTCGTACTCAGCCCAGAGAACCCTGAGTGTAGTTTCTGTTGTTATGCCCTCCGGTTGGACAAATACTAACCAGCTTTCAGTGGCTTTCATCGAGATACGAACCGAGCATGCCCAGTTCCAAACTTCCATCCAACTAAGAAAAAAAAATCATTTCCCTTTTCTCTTCCTGCAGACTCTTGCAGTGGGAGGAGTCTAGTTGACAGTTCGAGAATTCCACCCCCTTAGGATTGCCTTTTGAGGGATCGCAATGGCTCTCTCTCTATAGGGGGGTTAAGCACTGCCCCCCAATTTTTTATTCAAAATATATATTTGTCAACTATTTACAGGTACATAAATGCTGATCTGTACTTATATAAAGAGAGAATGATTTTGTATGTGGAGGGTAATCTCCAGAACCACTGCACCTATTTGAAAAATTCCTTCACTGTTTGAAAGGTACACTATTCCAGATGGACATAGGCTATATATTATGTATATCTGATCAGTAAAAATAAAGTTAGGGGCTTAATCCTAACAATCTCCATTGTTACCGCTACTATTTTCTACCGCTTTTTGTGCCGAAGATTTCAATCTATATTATATATAAAGAGAGAGCGATTTTGTATGTGGAGGGTAATCTCCAGAACCACTGCACCTATTTGAAAAATTCCTTCACTGTTTGAAAGGTGCACTATTCCAGATGGACCTAGGCTATATATTATGTATATCTGATGAGTAGAAATAAAGTTAGGGGCTTCATCCTAAGAATCTCCATTGTTACCGCTTCTATATTCTATCGCTTTTTGTGCCGAAGATTTCAACGATCCTTAGTGTGGTGCTAACGCGGTGGGCTTCTGTTCTGACGGTAGCGGTTTGAACCTAGCCGTTCTCTGGCACGCCTTTTTCTTTTAAAAATTAATTTTAATTATTAATTGACGTAACATTAATTTAAGGTATTATTTAGGTTATTATTAGGGTAAAAAAAGATTTACAATTTATTGGCTATCAACTGGAAATTTATTGGTATAATATTTTGTTCAACCCGGACAAAGTCGGAACGGTCCGCTAGTAATCCAATAAAATTGGTATTGTCGGATAGCCTGAACTTTTGTGCAAAGCGCTACAGGCTTCATTTTATAAATTTCATCCACCGAAGGAATTTATGAGCGTTTACCAGACTATACCAGATTTTTCCCCGAATAATTTAAATTTTAAAATATTAATTGCATTTTAAAAAAAAACGAAAAATGTATACAAATGTAAAATTTCTTTCTCTCTGACGGAGTATAATTTAAAAAAAATATCTTTGAATCCGAGTCGTCAATCCGTGGACAAATTTTCTCCATAGGTTAACATTGAGGTGAGCGAATCCAATGGGGTTAGTACATAGCAGCCTTAACCACTAGGGTGCCCTGTATTTTCATAGTAGAGTGGATTATAAGCTGCGCGTGCATTGCACCCAAATCATGTCAATGCTAACAGTGAATGCTCCAATAATTACAAGATAAAAAGAACATTTTATATACCACGTTTTAAATTTTCTGTTGAATCATATAAACCAATTGCACAAACTTTCACTTAATTATTCTTTTTAACTTTCTTTTATTTAATTTTAATCACTTTTTAGTCGTTTCCGCTATCGACAGACTTATAAACTGCTAACTTTTATAATTTTTAAAAAATTTTTCGCACAATATTTTTGTAAACAAGCTAAATTCGAATGTATCCTGTTTTCAAAATAGTCAAATGCCGTTACGCAAAAGTGCAAGCCTTGATTTCGATCGAAGCTCCACCTTGCGGATTTTTTTCGGCTGAAAATATTAAAAGAATGCATGGTCATCGTGTTCTGAGCTATTCTAAAAGTTTCAAATGTCTAGCTAGTCGGGAAATTAGTAAAAAAATCGATAGTAAGATTTGTACTGGACAAACAAACAAACAAGAAAGCGAGATAATAAAAGCGTGGTAAGAAGCACCACCTTGCTGATTTTTTCAGCTAAAAATATTAAAAGAATGCATGGTCATTGTGTTCTGAGCTATTCTAAAAGTTTCAAATGTCTAGCTAGTCGGGAAGTTAGTAAAAAATCGATAGCAAGATTTGTACTGGACAAACACACAAACAAGAAAGCGAGTTAATAAAAACGTGGTAAGAAGCATCACCTTACGGATTTTTCGGCTAAAAGTATCAAAAGAATTCATTGTCATCGTGTTCTGAGCTTTTCTAAAAGTTTCAAATGTCTAGCTAGTCAGGAAGTTAGTTAAAAATCGATTGCAAAATTTGTACTGGACAAAACACACAAACAAGAAACTGGACAAACACACAAAGAAGAAAGCGAGTTAATAAAAACATGGTAAAAAACAAATGACCACTCACCCTATGACTCATGAGATGTAATCAGCTTTGTTTGTATTAAGTTAAGATGTATATTTTTTTTCTTTTCATTTTTGGACATTCATATATTAAACCCTACCGCAATACCTCCCAGCATTTGAGGCTATATTTTCAATGGCATCCGCGCGAAACAAAGGGAGTCATCCGAAACTGTAACATTGTAGGCATATAACATTAATTACCAGAGCTAATTGAAATTCGAATATCGTAATTAATGGTGCCTTTTAAAGGGCGAATTAAAATTTTCGATCCCGAATCCCATTAGTCATTTGACGGACGTCCGGTTTCTCGTGGAAACACTCTTTGGTGGGTGCCTAGACGCCATTACTCTGAACGAAGCGAACTTGATAAAAATTTCATCTCTTCCATTGTGCCGGTGAGATCTGAAAGAAAAGTTCTCCCACTTCAAGAGAGGTTTCGACAAAAAGCTGCTTTGAACAAGAACTGTGATTAGACAGACTGCATGCGGATGATGGGGAATCTCTCAAAGATTCGATTGAAACGGATTTCCCCGAAGAAGATTATGAAGCCATTATTAAACGTGGTTTAAAAATAAATAAAAACTAGCTTTTGGTTCCGCCAGTCACACAAATTGGGATCCAACACTGTACTACAATACGGTGTGTGTCCCAAATATCGCCCCTGTGCCTAAATCGCAAACTCGGGTTTCCAAAACTACGATTCGCGCTATGTATGATAGCGCGTACAGATTGGTACAGCGTTCTCTGCATCTGCCAGTGATTTTATGTGTCTCTGTACTCTCTACTATGCGCTGGATCGCCTCCTCTGGCGGTCCATCAAAGAAAGAGAGTGGGGTCAGCGGGTCAAATGGTGTCGAGCGGGGTCGGGGGACACAACACACCAAAAGAAATCTTGCGGCGGGAATGGGGTGGTTCTAAATACCGTGTCTAATGTTACCGTGACTAATGTGATGTGACAGGAGTCGGGGAGAGAACTCTGTCCAATGTGTATGCACCATGAGAAAATGCAGTCACTTCTTACTTCTGGCTCTGTACTAACAGCGACAACGCTCTTAACACTCACAACAGAAACTATTTGGCGTCGGAAGTTGTTTTGGCTGTTTGTCTTCGTAAACTTTGGCTCCAAAGAATCCAGAGAATGACCAGGTAGGTGCATCCAAATTCTAATTTGGCTTACACCATTTCTAAGTGCATTAAACAAATACTTTGCAAGCAACGCCTTTTTAACGGGTGCTCCTCATATCGCGTGGTAGGCGGTAAGAGGAACAGAGGTAGGCGATATTAGGAACCGCTCTGGAGTTGCTGGAAATTTCAGTTTTTTCCAATTCAGCTACATAACTTAAACTGGCACTGGTTTTGGAGCTGGTTGATCTCGGGATACCAAAGGAAATAGTTGTTAGGAATCAGTTCTTTGAGTTTCCAGCCTAATCAGAAGGTAAAAAGTGGATGAAATGTCGAAAATAAGTCAGGGTAGGCGATATTTGGGACACCTACCTTACCCGTTATTCTTGCTTCCATGCTATTTGCACCCATTCAGACTGAATTCAATCGCATCAACCTTAAATGGCCAGTCCGTATGGCTGCTGTTCTATTGGATTCTCTCGGCACCTACAGAGCAATGGTGGCACATAGGGGCACTCTGGAATGGAGAAGGTCGTATTTTCATTCTTTCCCAAGAAACGCCCATAATATTTTAAAATTGGAATGATTCTTTGAAAAATTGGGGTACGCACCTCATTTCCGATATTTTTAAAATGAAAAAAAATATCCAAGTCGAAAAATCTTTCTCTGTTATGAAATACAATTTAAAAGAGAAAAAAAATATTTTATCCAAATCAACTTTCTTTTTTCCCATAGCTTAGCCCCTTTAAAATTGAAAATTAAAAAATAAATAAATTATTCCATGTTCTGTATCTAGGACTTAAGAGGAACCACCATACAAAATGTCCGCTGCCTAGGACTTAACGGTTCCAGTGATCAGTCAGTATTTGCCTTTTTTTTACATAGAGACTAGCTGAATATCCGTACTTCGCTACGGAGTACATTCAAATTAAATACAACGGTCAATCTATGCAATTTGTGTAAAAAAAAAAAAAGGAAAAAAATATTTATAAAAAAATCGTAAGGTATATTTTTATAGACAAAATAATGTAGAAGGAAATATTGAAATTAAATCTAATAGAACATGCTAAAGAATATAGTACAGTTAATAGAGTACAGTTTGAGGAACATATCTTTTACTGCATTTTAATATTTTTTTGGATAATGTCCAATCGTCTGCCGCATTAGCAAGGAAAGAAAAATATTTTTTTTTGTCTATTTAGTTGTTATGAACGTGACGATAAATTAATTTAAAGTACCAGAAAAAGAAATCACGTGATCGGCATTTAATAAATGAAATTCTAAAAATGAATCTTTAAAAATTCACCAAAAATCAGAAAATGGAGATAAAGATTCGAAAGAGATCTCATTTTAAAGGAATTTTTGGGATCTTTCTCGTGATATAAATTTTATAACCCTCAAATAATTATTTTAAATGCAAACTTTAAAGAATATTACAAAAACAGCTTAAAAATTAATTTAAAAAAAATTTAAGAAGAATGTTTCAAAAATCTTTCTTAGTGCACCCCTACACTATAAGAAGAATCGCCATGCAACATGTCAGCCCTTTAGGTACAGCGGTTTGGTCTGTGCGTTGTATGTCAGTGAAATCAGGTGAAGTCAGTAACTCTAATAGAACATACTAAAGAATATAGTATAGAGTACAGTTTTGAAGGAACATATCTTTGACTGCTTTTTAATATTTTTTTTTGGATAATGTCCAATCGTCTGGCCGGATTAGCAAGAAAAAATATTTTTGTCTATTTCGTTGCTATGCACATGACGATAAATTTATTGAAAGTACCAGAAAAGCAAATCACGCGATCAGCATTTGATAAATTAAATTCTAAAACTGAATCTTTAAAAATTCACCAAAAATCAGAAAATGGAGGTAAAGATTCGAAAAAGATTTCATTTTAAAGAAATTTTTAGTACCTTTTCTCGTGATATAAATTTATAATCCTCAGATATTATTTTAAATGCAAACTTAAAAAAGTTACTAAAACAGCTTAAATTTAATTTTAAAGAAATCTAAGAAAGAATGTTTCAAAAATCTTTCTTAGTGCACTATAAGAAGATCGCCATGCAAAATGTCAGCACTTTAGGTCCAGCGGTTTGGTCTGTGCGTGTATGTTATGAGTGAGTCAGTTACGGAACTGTTTTATATATAGATAAGCGGGATTGGGCTCTTTCACCTGCTATGGAGTCAATACATGAATCCGCAGGGAGAAGAATATTTTAAATTGGCTCTTAAGAACTTAAATATTAACTGGCCTCCCGATTTCTTTCTGCTCGTTTCTGGGAAGTGTGCTTTCGGATTATTTTGTAAATTTATTGTAAATATTTGTATTCTTCTTAGTTTCTTTTATTTGTTTTATTTTATCTGTTTCTATGTTTTCTTAGTGTTTTATACTTACCTCTGTAAGTCCCGTGTGATACTTTGTGGTACACGGGAATTTTATGTGTATTTTTTTTTCAATAAAAAAAAAAAATACATGAAATTCGAATTTCTTTTCAAAAAGGCATTATTTTGAGTTAAATGCATAAATAATTGAAAGCCAGATGCCAATGTTTCTAATGAATTTTTCGACCCTTATTCTGTAGGCGGGAGGTTGCCGAAAGAGCGGTGGTGCAAGGCCTGTCCTCAGTAGACACTAGAAATAGTAGGATGGAAGAACTGAAGCAGTGTATTCGCTTCTTATTGTTGATATGGTTTGGTCTAGAAAATCGTCACTGTTATTTTCGATAGTTTAGACATTGTAAAATAACGAATCCGGATAGGATAGGAATGCTGTGGCTAAGAAATTTTTAAAAGTAAAATAACAGACCAGCCATTTTTACCACGTTTTATTAACTCGTTTTCTTGTTGTCCAGTACAAACCTTGGCAACCGAATTTTAACTAACTTCCCGACTAGCTAGACATTTGAAACTTTTAGAATAGATCAGAACGCGATTGGCAATGCATTATTTTAATACTTTTAGCCATCTTTCGGCCAGAAAAAATCCGCAAGATGGCGCTTCGATCGAATTCAATGCTTGCACTTTTGCGTAACCGGCGTTTGACGATTTGAAAACAGAATACATGCGCTTTTAGATTGTTTACAAAAAATATTGTTGCGAAAAATTAAAAGAAAATTAAATGTGAGAAGTTTCTAAAGTCTGTGGATAGCTGAGAACGACTAAAGAGGGATTAAAAATTAAATAAAAGAAAGTGAAAAAAGAAATAATTAAGTGAAGGTTTGTGCAGGTTAAGAGAGGATTGTCAAGTTTATAGGATTCAACAGAAAATTTAAAAACGTGGTATATAAAAAGTTCTTTTTATCTTGTAACTAGCTGAAAACCCGCACTTCACTACGGAGTACATTCACATTAAATACAACGGGTCAATGTATGGGAATTAATGCCAAAAGAATCAATATATATATATATATATATATTTTGATAATAAATACGACGATCAATATATACAATTGATGTAGAAAAAAAAATATATTTTTAAAAAAAATCGTTAAGGGGTATTTTTTATAGACAAAATAAATGTCCAATCGTCTACCGCATTAGCAAGAAAAAAAAAATATTTTTTTGTCTATTTAGTTGTTATGCACGTGACGATAAATTTCTTTAAAGTACCAGAAAAAGAAATCACGTGATCAGCATTTAATAAACTAAATTCTAAAAATTAATCTTTAAAATTCACCAAAGATCAGAAAATAGAGGTAACAGATTCGAAAAAGATTTCATTTTAAAGGAATTTTCCTCGTGATATAAATTTTGTAACCCTCAAATTATTATTTTAAATGCAAACTTAAAAAAAGTAACTAAACAGCTTAAAATTTAATTTAAAAAATCTAAGAAGAAGTTTTCAAAAATCTCTCTTAATGCACCCCTACACTATAAGAAGAATCGCCATGCAAAATTTCAGCCCTTTAGGTCCAGCGGTTTGATCGTGCATTGTATGTCAGTCAGTGAGTCCGTTACGGAACTGTTTTATATATATAGATTATTTTTTTTTTCAAGTATCTAGTGAACAAATATTTTTTCCTCCCGTTTGATTGTCTTTTAATTCTGCTATTTTCCGTTTTCCAAGGGTGCCCCCCCAACTTACATAAAGCACGAGATGTCAGCATAGTCGGCTTGTGCAGATGCTGCACCTCGGACCGTGGTCAGGGGGCTGCGACTTGGACATACTTGTATCTGTTCAGGAAAGGGAGCCAATGACGATGCCGCTGTATGCGAATGCGCCCCTGCATTACGTGTCTGCATACAATCACACGGCCCAAATCGAAGTATCGATTTCGAATTTTCTGATTCCTTTTGGGCAGCCAGTCACATCCCCCCCCCCTCCACACCTGCAACGTTCGGTTCATTCCCATCTCAGAAACCTCCTTTCCCGTAGTCACACTGCATGAACTTTGATCATTGGCAGACTCCCTTTGGAACATAATTTACACGTCCCCCCCACCCACCCCCCCACCCGCGCCTCCACATTGTCCGGCATAAATGAATCGCCAGAGGGTGCCTTTAAATCAGCTGGCACCAGTCCAGTGGCTTCCCGGACTCGAAATATGTTTGTCAGTGAGTTAATGCCCATTCTCTTTAGCGCTCTGGGCCTGAAGCGTGGACAATGAAGCGGCGATGAAATTTTAGTCCCTCGTATTAGATAAAGGCAAAGTGTTTACACAAAGATTTGCCAAAAGTTGGGAAGCTCGTTTAGCTTTTAAAGTCTGCCAGTGCTTGCCGAAACACTCTCTGTTGATGGAAATTTGAGATTCCCGCTTTAAAGAAAATACCACTGCGTATTTTATATATTAATTATGACACTAGTTGGTACAAGTCAAAACATGACGGCTAGATAGTAAATAGATGTACTTTATACGCAAATTATACTCGACGCATCGTTGCCAAATGTTGAAAAATCGTAATAATGCGCAGGAAACAAATTGAAGTGTGTTTGAGGCGGCCTCTTGCTTAGTGAGTATCTAAAGACAGATTTAAAAACGTCACTGAGCATAGCGCAGAAAGCATTTTTTTTTTAATTGTAAATTATCGCTCATTAAACAACCGCGTACAATAACCAATTTCCATCAGGTTTAATCATATATTTCACAAAACATAATTATCATAAAAATAAAATGGCAGCGAGAGATCTAGAGCGACTCCTCGTAATAAACGTGTTTAGCATTAAAACATGTCACTGAGCAGTGCGCAGAAACAGTGAGTTTTTAAGCCAGATTGAAACATGCCACTGAGCAGACGCCAGCAAATCCATTTTTAATTGCAAATTATCGCTCATTAATAGAAATTGCGGTTACAAAAACCAAATTTGACAAAATCTGCAGATTACAATCTTTCGTTTAAGACCAAAATGAATTAAATGGATGCAGTAGTTTTCTCTCACCGACTGCACCAAAAGGTCGGCTTAGCAACTTAAATATATAGATGCGTTTAAAATTAATCACGGATGGATTTTAAACATGCTGAATTGAGGAGCGGCGGGTCTTTGAAAAGAGTTTATCAGTTAACTGAAGGCTGGTGACTTATTTAGATTTCATGCTTTAGTATTAACATTTCTTACTACATACAGATCTCCTTGGTTGATGGAAACTGACGGGGACTTTGATATTTTCCCATTGAGACTTGGGAATAACTAAACCGCTACACACAAACACAAATTAAGTTGTATACATTTCTATCAAATGCCTCCACAATGCGTTAGAATCTGAAAAACGTACATATGTGTGTGTGTGGTGTGTGTGTGTAACAATAATAACACAAACATAAATACCCAATTACAAGTGCTCTGTTAAAGAGTTCTCTCTATTTAATTTAATTTTATACTAGCTGAAAACCTGTACTTCGCTACGGAGTACATTCAAATTAAATACAACGATCAATGTATGCAATTGATGCCAAAAACATAAAATATATATATTTGTAATAAATGCGATGATCATGTATACAATTTATGTAAAATATATATCTATCTATATATAATATATATTATAAATATATATATATTTAGAAGAAAAATATTCAAATTAAATCTAATAGGATATACTGAAGATATAGTACAGTTAATATAGTACAGTTTGAGGGAACATTTCTTTACTGTATGTTTATACAGTCGAACCTCCATATATCGAACTTCCCTATATCGAAATTTTCTATATATCGAACTCTTAGCAAATCTTCATGTTCATTACATAGAAAAAATTGTTTCTATATATCGAAAAAGTCTCTATATATCGAAATTTTTTTCAAGACAATTGGGAGATTTTATTCCATTTTAGTATAAAATCTCCCAATTTTTGGCATTTGAAACAAATATGTCGTGGACTTCAATTCGCGAAAATGTCCCTGGTGAAGTTTTTAGTGGGACTGAATAAATACGAACATTTATTTGAACTTTCCGCAAAACTAACTGTTCAGCAAGATATTCGTAGTTTTTTTTTTTTAAAGAACGTAACTGTTATCATTGTAACCACTGTATGCACTATTGTTTTTTAAAGATATGTAGTAATCAATAAATCTTTCATATTAATTCATTTTTTAGTTATTAACTTTCATTTAGTAGGATTCGCATATAAATTAGAAATAGAGTTTCGTATACGAAAATTAGCTTTAATTTTTTTAGGAGAATTATGATAAGGACTAAGCTCAATTCTATATATCGAAATTTCTATATATCGAATTTTTTTTGCGCAATTTGCTACTTCGATATATGGAGGGTTCGACTGTATTTTTGTGGATAATGTCCAATCGTCTGCTGCATTAGCAAGAAAAAAAAATGTGTTTGTCTATTTCATTGTTATGCACGTAACGCAAAATTAAATGAAAAGAAACCACGTGATCAGCATTTAATAAATTAAATTCTAAAAATGTATCTTTAAAAATTCACCAAAAATCAGAAAAGGGAGGTAAAGATTCGAAAAAGATTCCTATTTTAAAGGAATTTTTAGGATCTTTCTCGTGATATAAATTTTATAACCCGCGGATTATTATTTTTAATGCAAACTTTAAAGAATGTTACAAAAATGTTAATTTAAAAAAATCTAAGAACTTTTCAAAAATCTTTCTTAGTGCACCGCTACACTATAAGAAGAATCGGCATACAAAATTTCAGCCCTTTATGTCCAGCGGTTTGGTCTGTGCGTTGTATGTCAGTCAGTCAGTCAATCAGTTCCGGAACTGTTTTATATATATATATAGATTTTGATCCGACTCAGAGATATATGTATAAAATATTTTGTGTTTAAAAATATTACACCTCAAATGGACGGTTGTGGATTGGTTAGTGCAATGAATGCTGAAAGCGTCACCTGAAACTCTAGTCTCGAACAACCACAGTCAGTTGCAACCACAGTCAGTTTACAGTGCTTCTCCAAGCATTTAACCTCTTTCATTCGAATGAACTCAACTCACACTGGTAATATTTTCTAAATAAAATTCGTTGCAAAGTCTTGCTTGTCTTAGTCCTAAGTTATTGAATCAACCGAATAGATGCTTATTTATTTATTTATTTTGTAATATTTCTTCTTTAATAATGTTTTTTAAAAATTTTCTTTTGTATTGTCTGACCGGAAAGAATGAGTCATAAAACTTCCCTCTGAGTTGACTTATAAGCGTTAGTTGACTTATTCGTTACAAACATTGACCCCAAGTAATTGAATCAACCGAATAGATGCTTATTTATTTATTTATTTATTTTGTAATACTTCTTCTCAAAAAAGTTTAAAAAAATTTTTTCTTTTGTATTGTCTGACCGCAATGAATGAGTCATAAAACATCCCTCTGAGTTGACTTATAAACGTCAGTTGACTTATAAATTCGTTGCAAACATAGTCCCCAAGTTATTGAATCAACCGAATAGATGCTTATTTATTTATTCATTTATTTGTAATACTTCTTCTCAAACAAAGCTTTTAAAAAATTTCCTTTTGTATTGTCTGCAGTGGCACACCCAGGATTTTTTCTTGGGCGGGGGGCGAGATGAATGGATAAAAATATTTATAATGCATGGGGGGGGGTCCAAGATGAACGAATAAAAATATTTATAATGCAAAATCAATATTTATACTTCTTTGGGGGAGGGGCCAGGGCCCCGGGTCCCCCCCTGGGTGCGCCACTGATTGTCTGACCGCAATGAATGAGTCGTAAAACTTCCCACTGAGTTGACTCAACAGCGGTGTCAGATTTAACTATTGATTAATAAATACAAAAATTAAAAATTGGAGAAAGTTTAATTGAAGTATAGCCATAAAAATGAATTAATTTGGATTGTTTGGGTCAATTAGTTTGCTGATGGAGGAGAAAAATCTCTAAAGAATATCAAAATGAATACAGTCGAACCTCGCTATAGCGAACCCGGTATAGAACGAACTCCCGGATATAGCGAACGAAAATTTTGGTCCCGCCGTTTTCCTATTGTATTTAACGCTAATTTATCCTTTTATAGCGAACCTCCGAAATCTTAAAAATCGACTATAACGAACCTATTTTTTCTGTCGACTACTGAATTTTTTAAAAATTTTTAAACTTTTTTAGAATGTTGAAGATACAACGAATGAAGAAAAAGAAGATGATGAAGATTTATCTATCACGGTGTGGATAGAAAAGCACAAAATTTCATCATTCTCAGGTTGTGACATACAACTGTTCGAAACATGTGATGATGAAGGCATTACATGTGAAAATCCGACCGATGAAGATATTGTGAAAGAAATTAAAAATGAATCATTCTGAAATCGAAGATTCTGCTTCTGATGCCGATGAAGAGGAGCACATAAACGTAGAAATCTTCACCATCTCGGATGCTACAGCAGCGATGCGTGTCATAAATCAGTTTTTGTCAACACAAACAGTGGAAGAAAGAGTGTTGGTGTCATTTGACGTATTGGGCAAAGAAATTCATAAATTGTTTTCGAAATCGGCATACCGTCAGCAGAAGATCACCGATTATTTCTGTATCAAAACAGCTAGCAACAATTGAAGGTAAAATGAATTTATTTCCATTTGCCTTCATTTTTAGTTAATTTAATTAGTATTGTGTCAGTTTCATGTAATCGATTTTAGTCAATTTAATTCATTAATGATCATTTTTAATAGATTTTATCATTTTTTTTAAATACATCATTATTGAATACACATAGCAACTAGTGAGTTGTACATTTATTGAACTCTACCATTTTTCTTAAAGGTTCGGATATAGCGAACAATACTTTTGGTGCATTGAAGTTCGTTATAACGGGGTTTGACTGTATTTACTAAGACGAGGATCTCATCTGGCAATGTTACCTGTCGTTGGGAGCAAATTATTCCTAATCCCTTTCGAGAAACAGTCTCAATTCATTTCATTTCTACTCCATCATAAGGATATGATTTCATTCTGTAGTTCGCTTCGAAAAAGAAATTCATTCATCCCTTTTCAATAACCATGTGTTGCTATGATGACTATCGAACGCATAATTTTCTTAATGAATCATTGGCTTCTTGCGGTCATCTATTATTCAATTTATTACAGTTTGCGTGGGCAGTGCCAATTTGTGTTCGGAGACTAGTTTTCAGGTCGGACTGACTGATAAATTCGTTGCCATCATAACTCCGAACAAGCCAGTCAAGTTGTCGGACAGAAGGTGGTGCCTTTTGGTTATCCTAACCTCCAATCCGTGGTTGGAGCCTTTCCTGTCTCCATTCATTACACCCCTTCCTCGGATCATCAATCGCGAGCGAATTAGTGAAGAACGCATCCTAATGAAGGCTCGTTCTCTCCCTTATCTGGCAGGAAGTGCAATCCGACGGAGATGGATGCTGTCCGGCAACACTCCCCCCCCCCCCCTCCCACCTCGGCTTCTGGTCGTTATCGAACGTTTGCTGGACACTGTTGCCTTGGCAATGGAAAGCTTGATTTTCTTTCGTCCTCAGGGAGTCCGGCACGCACAAGTTTCAAAAATAGCGATTCTTTTTCTTTTTCAGGAGGAGTATATTGCGCATCGTAACTTGCGCAGAGGGCTAATTTTGGCGATTTATCGGAGTACACTGGACACCGCTAAAAATTCCTGAAGGGGCCGCCGAATTTTTAATTAACCCTTTCCTTACGGGGTGGGATAGCATGTATCCCAAGAATCCCGGCCCAAGAATAAATAAATAAATAAATAAATAAATATATATATATATATATATATATATATATATATATATATATATATATATATATATATATATATATATATATATATATATATATATATATATATATATATATATATGAATAGTAGCTTACATCGTAGCCGGAAATAAGAAAATTAGCTTCAGGAACAAATGCATTTATTAAAGAATAAAATAACACATCTTATTCAGTTCGAGTCAGTCCAGCGTCTGTCGTAAGAGCGCCAAAATACAATTAGCTCAGAGAGGTTGCCAGAATTGGCGGAGGAAGTTAGTGTGTGGAAAGGCGAGGCGTTTCGCCAAAGAGTAGATAAAGGGGTTACCAGAACAGGGATAAAGTTCAGAATGGGCAATTATAGGTAGTTAGTAATATTATCACAGAATATCCCCCCCCCCCCATCTAAAATGGATTGGATCCACGGCCGTCGACTCCAAGACACTCCAGATAATGAGAACATGAAAATTAGTAGTTAGAATATTAGGTTGAAGCTGGCTCGAAAATCACAAATTATTATGTTAAAATGTACAATTGAAAAAACATAATAATTTGGCATAATCTTAAAAAACAAATAGTTGGAGAAAAATAAAATGGTATGGTACACTTAAATAAAAACACTAATAACAACAGATCTAAAGACGTTCCAAATACAGATACAAGTAAAAATATTGTGCAGGTCTCAGTCCCTGACATGTGTCACAGTTTGAAATGTTTTCAGAGTCGTGGACGGTTACAGTTCAGCTTGTAAAAGTCTCAAAAGTTATTATTATTATTATTTTTTTTCTTCACAGTTTTTAGTCGTTGAGTATGGTTTAGTTCTTTTGGAGATCTCCTGTGGTGTAGTCACTTTTTTAGAAAAATAATGTTCTTTGTTGTTTATGGTCCGTTTCACATTAGTTATTGATTTTTTTCTTTCTTTACACAAAACACTTTCTATATTTTATTTTTATCATTGGTTTCAATTTAAATTTTTTCTCTTGATCATGTACACAAAAATATTAAAATTATTCTTCCAGCAATTAGTAGAATAAATTTACTAAATGCTGTCAAAATTAACTTTCAACATCAATACCAAATGTCTGGTACCTGATGTTGCAAAAATTCGATCAAAAATATAAATTCCAACAATTGGCACTAACATTCAATTATTGTGAAGAATTTTTAAAAAAATCAATACAAACATAAATTTGAGGTATGTGACCTGTTGTAAGTACATCCTCGTGAGCGTTTACCAAAGGGAAGGTGCTTCCAACCTGAAACTCAAGTTGAGCAAACTGCACAAAATGAAAAGGGGCAGGCAAGTTTCTCAAATATGGGAGGGAAAGGCAACTGTTCAAAGGGAACATTTGAACAGTGCAAAGAGACAGGGAGGACAGTGAGTGGAAACCCCAGTATAAAAATCAATAATATTTATCTAGTACATAGTATTTTTCATATAAAATGTAGTAAGCTTCAAAAGTAAAAAAAATTATGTGACTTTCACTTACACTCACGGGGTTTCTTCAAAATTAACTTGGATGGCGATTGGACAGGATGCTAAAATAGAAAGATTAAGGATAGCTGAATGATTTTGATATTGGTAACTTATTCGTGGTGAAGTTTGAACTTCTCAGGTGAATAGTAAAATTTCAATTTTGATGAATGTACAATTTCAGTGGGTTTTTTCGTGTGGTAATTTTCTTTATCAATTTCATAATTAACTTCAGATAAATTATTAATAATCTGGTAAGATCCTGAATAAGGAGAGGTTAACTTTCGAGTGTTTGGGTATTCGAATTCCTCATATATTATTAAGTCTCCAGGTTGAAATTTAGATTCTTCAAATCTAGTATCATATCTCGTCTTATTTTTCTGATGTTAATCAAGAGTTCTGGTTTTAGCTAAAGTTCTTGCTTCATTAAGTGGAGGAAAAGTATTTTGGTCAATTGGAGAATCAAAAGGAAGTTTGCCAAATAAAAAGTAGGCAGGGGTGAACTTAGTTACGGTATGAGGTGAGTTGTTATATTCAGTAACAACTTGCTCTAGCTCGTTTGTCCACGGAACCTTTTTAGAAGTAGCATTTACCTTCCATTTTAGGCGGGTCACAAGGGATTGATTTACCCTCTCCACTTTTCCGCTGGTCTGAGGATGATGAGAAGAAGTCAAAAGTTGTTTCACATTATGGTTTTTAAGAAATTTTTTGAATCTGGATGATGTAAAAGCTGCGATTCTATCGCTTAATACTTTCTCTGTAATTTGCACATAGACAATTTGACTATAGACAATTTGCATATGTTTCTGAAGTTACGCTCTTTGAGGGAAATGCCCATACATATCGAGTGGCATGATCAATCACTATATGCAAGTATTTTTTGGTTGAGTTGTAATAATTAAACCCTCCTACTGTATCAATAGATAAACATTCAAAAGGTTGGTCAGTTGAGAGCACTTCTTGCAGGAATCCAAATCGTTTCTGTTTTTCCTTTTTATTTAACTGGCAAGTATGACAATGTTTCACGAAGTTTCCTATATCTTCACTAATATGGGGCCAATAATATTGAGGGGTAATTAAATTTAGCATAATTTGAATTCCTGGATGTCCGAAATTTTCATGGGTATTAGTTAACAATTTTAATCTTAAGGATTTAGGTACTACAATTTTAAAAAGTTCTTTTTCTTAATTACCATCATGTCATTAATTTCTTTATAATTTTTACCACACACATTGTCAATTTTCTGTTGTTGAATTATTTCATTCCTATCTAGTAAATGTACACAGTGTTGGAGATGTTGAGAAACGGGATGTCTTGAAAGCATATCCGCTTTAATGTTGATAGAACCCTTCTGATATCTAATTTCGTAGTCATACATGCTCAATTTAAAGGACTAGCGGAATAATCTACCCTTTAAATTTTTAACATTTTTTAACTAAGCAAGTGCCGCATGATCAGTATGTATGACAAATTTTTGCCCATGGAGATAATAATGAAATTTGTCTAATGCGTCAACAATGCCTAAACATTCCAATTCTGTAATCGTGTAATTATTTTCATAATCTCTTAAAGTTCTCGAATGGTATGATACAGGGTGAAGAATATTATTTTCATCTGGTTGCTTCAAAACAGCTCCAACAGCACTTTGGAAGGCATCAACATATAGGTGACATGGTTTACTAGAATCGTATAACTGTAACACTGGTTTTGATATTAAGATTTCTTTCAACTCATCAATAGCTTGTTGACGTGTTTCATCCCAATGCCACACAACATTCTTTTTCAGTAATCTATTAAGAGGAGCTGTAATTTTGGCTTAGTTGGGAATGAATTGGCGATAAACATTTACACTACCGAGAAATCTTTGTAACTCTTTGGCATTATTAGGATTTTTCAATTTTTTAATAGTTTCAATATTATGATTATCAGGAATTATTCTACCATTTTTTACTTCATAACCTAGAAATTTTATCTGATCTTTAGCAAACACACATTTCCCTTGGTTTAATTTAATATTTTCTCTTGTAAACACTTCAAATAATATACTTAAATGTTCCAAATGTTCTTTCTCAGAAGAAGAATAGACAATTATGTCATCAAGTAGTTACATGCAAAATCAATTTTGTTTTTTGTTAAAATTCGCCTAATGGTTCTGTTAAAAATGGCTGGAGAATTTTTTAGTTAAAAGGGGAGCCTTAGCCACTCGAATAACCCAAAGTTTGTACTGAAAGCCAGTTTTTCAGTATCTGCTGGGTGAATGGGAATATGCCAGAAACCAGATTTGAGGTCAAGGGTAGAACAAATTTTGGCGTTACTCAATTTATCTAATAAAGTATCAATTTTGGGCAAAGGTTCTGCATCTGTTTTAGTAAGGGAATTCAATTTTCGATAATAAATGCACAATCTCGTTTTCTTACCCTCCTCACGATTGAGTACCAAGCACACAGGTTAACTGTATGAGATGCAACTTTCCTTAATTATGCCTGCTTTCAACAATTGATCAATTTGTGATTTAATTTCCTCCTTTTCCTTAGGGGAAGTTCTATAGGGTCTTAGAGAAACAGGCAAGTTAGATGTTAAATTAATTTTTGGGGGTTCAATATGATACAACCAACATTATATTTATTTTTGGAAAATACAGATGAATTTTTAATTAACAAGTTTTCTAAATTATTTTCTTTTCGACTAAGATTCTGAGAAACAACATTGGTTACAGAGTCAACAGTTTTAGGTATGGTATCATTTAGAATTATATTCTCACTATCCTTTTCATACTAGTTATTTTGTACAAAATACTCAGGTTGAGGACTGGACTTATTTTGGCTGTTGAACAGTCCACCTTGGAATTGAATATGGAGTGACATATTTGCTTTTGGCATATTACCTTCATTATTAATTATTACAGATTTTTGTTTTACCTTTAGGTTTTTACAATCACTATCAATTTCATAATTTTTTCATTCTTTTAGATCTAATATTACATAATCCAAGTTATTGTCAATTACATATAACACAATATCTCTAACAATGTTACAGAATTATATATATATATATATATATATATATATATATATATATATATATATATATATATATATATATATATATATATATATAAATGTATATATACATATATATATATATATATGTATATATACATATATATATATAACCCCTTAATGGCCGTTCTTACAAAGGGGGTATGAAATTTCCCGTTCTAAAGAGGAAATCGGAAAAATGGGCCAGGTAAAGTTAAATGTTTTCCATTCATACTTGCCATGACCGGACATTTCAGTTTATTTGTATTGTCGCAAAAATAATAATAAATTAATTGAAACAAATAAAATGTCTTTCAACCAACTACAAAACGTAGCAAAGTAATATAACTGTTTGCATGTAAATAAGCTAGTTTTAAATGCAAACAATAGTCTCGACTCCGAGGTAAAAACAGAATTCAACAGCAATATGCGGTGCGTTAGTATACGTTGCGTAAAACGCTGTAAGCCGCATAAAGCGTCAAAACATGTTCTAAAGTAGTGCTTCGTAACCGGTGGTCCACGAAATGGTCAGGAGTGGTCAAAATAAAATTGTTTTCAAAACGACCGCGAATTGTTCTGCATAAAAATTTCTAAAGTTTTCTGTGATGCGTACTCGCAGCCATTAAGGCAAATGCAAACTGAAAAATCTCGTTCATTTTTTAGTTTTCGCGATGTTTTCTAATAAGTATTCTCTCGCGTTTAATTTGTAATAATTGCTATTAAGTTTAGGTGAAAAAATTTCCTCGTTATCTATCTGCGAAGTTGGCGACATAAGTTTTGATTAATATGCTGTATTGCTTTTTTGTTATTTGATAATGTTCTAGGCTTCTACGCTTTAAACAGTCAATTCTTGGTAAAATGGTACTTTCACAATGATTCGTGATTATTTTTTTTTTGTGTGCCAATTTTGGAAATGTTACGCCCACATCAGTGTTAGGGGCCCCCCATCCCGAGTTGTGCCTATAGCCAAGAATTTTCTAACTCGGGCCCTGCTGTCTGCTAAGATCGAGTGTCGAACGCAAATCTCCTAATCTCTGCTCTGAAACGAATTCTATCTATTGGAGAATTCCCATTATTTTAAATCCGTCACTCAATTGATTTTTTCAATTGTAAGGCCAAATACACCCGATACATTGAGACGGTATATATATGTATATATACTTTTAGATGTATATATATATATATATATATATATATATATATATATATATGCTTCAGGGCTGTAGGGTGCTTCATACTACCACTGAAACACCCTTCATAACCGGGTACAGTCTTTAAAATTGGCACGTACCCCCGTCTTTGGCCAACCCCCTCCCAAACCTGAAATCTTTTCATCAGACAAATGACATCGGAAAGTCTCTGCATCTGGATAAAGCGATGCAACCCTTTTAAGTCGTTGGCAAATTTCCCCGGAAAGTAACTCCGCAGTTTTCCACTTTAATAGTGTCGGACATTAATCTCTTTTGCCTCGCTCAGATAGTAGGTGTCCTCATCAACCGAGAGGACCAGGAATCGACAGAACGCTCGGGTAATGGCCAGAGAGAGACGGATGGGTCACGCAATTAGTCCCCCGGTCTGCAATTGCCACGGCAACGTCCGGAATCGATGTCCATCACAACCGGACTATTTCCTACACCAGTTCCCTCTCGACGCGGAGAGAATTATTTCGGACATATTTTTCCCCAAATATCCCCTTGATAGGAGTGGTATATACTAACCCGGCTTACGGCATCTAGGATCGCCGTGCATTTGTCTCCTTGGAGGAGAGTCACTTACTGGAATTTATTCTCTGCAAGTGGCAGTGAGTCGGAAATATTGAGGCGGGACTCTCTCTACTCTTAATAGTTATATAGCTAATACTTAATCTATTAAAACTGAAAAGAAAATAATACAGTCGAACCCCGTTATAGCGAAACTGGTCTATAACGAACTCTCGGATATAACGAACGAAAATTTTGCCCAGCCGTTTTCCTATTGTATTTAACGTTAGTTTATCCTTTTATAGCAAACCTCCTAAATTTTAAGCATCGGCTATAATGAACCTTTTTTCAGTCGACTACTGAATTCTTTTTTATTATTAAACTTTTTAAGAATGTTGAAGATACAATGAATGTTGAAGAATAAGAGGATGAAGATTTACCTATCGCGATGCGGATAGAAAGGTACAAAATTTCATCATTCTCAGATTGTGACGTGCAATTGTTCGAAACCTGTGATGATGAAGTCATTACATGTGAAAATCCGACTGGTGAAGATATCGTGGAAGAAATTAAAATGAATCATTCTGAAATCGAAGATTCTGCATCTGATGCCGATGAAGAGGAGCACATAAATGATGAAATACCCACCATGTCAGATGCTACAGCAGTTTTTGCGTGTAATTAATAAGTTTTTGTCTGCACAAACAGTGGAAGAAAGAGTGTTGGGGTCATTTGATGTATTGGACAAAGAAATTCATAAAATGTTTTTAAAATCGACATCACGTCAGCAGAAGATTACCGATTATTTCTGTATCAAAACATTGAGCAACAATTGAAGTTAAAAAGAATTTATTTCCATTTGTCTTCAATTTTAGTTAATTTGATTAGTATTGTGTCAGTTTAATGTAATCGATTTTAGTGAAATTAATTTATTAATGATAATTTTTAATAGATTTTATCATTTTTTAATGCATAATTATTGAATACACGTAGCAACTAATGAGTTTTACATTTTGTGAACTCTAACATTTTTCTTAATGGTTCGGATATGACGAACAAAACCTTTGGTCTCTTGAAGTTCGCTATAACGGGGTTCGACTGTAATATAAAGACAGATCATAGCGGCATCGAGCACCTTTATGATCTGTCACTGACTGTAGAGCAAGAGAAGGAATAATTAGTATTAAAAAATGATTGTATAATTACTAACTAAATAATAAGATTAATAGTTCTAGTTACATAGGAATGAAATAGCTTTTAAAGTTGTACATTTTTGCAACTGAAGTTCTGACATATTTCATCGTGATTCTGTTATCCTAAAAGAATGAAACTTACAGTGCACACTGCATATTTATGTCAAAAATTGGTCTGAAGGTACAAAAAAGAAACAAAGATCTGACAACCTTCGCTTCTTTACAATATTTTTGTCCTTGCAGATTTTTAAGTACGTAAAAATTCTGGATTAAATATTTATGGACAAAACTTCCCGTTTCAACGCAATGTAAATAAAGTAAGTACAGGGTGTTTTTTTTTTTAAACTGACACTATTCAGAGCCACCTGTAGCGCGATCTATCGGCCGGAATTCCAACAAAATTGATAGGGGGCCTAAGGACGACATGGGAAAGTGTCGTCCTTAGGCCCGTTTATTTCCGTGAAAAAAATGTTGTTCCAAAATATTTATATATATATATATATAATATAAACCAATATCATAGCTTAAACATACTCCCTAAGACTTACTAAAGTACATGTAATACAAAGATTTTTGAAAATTCTACATAATAGTATAATTTTAATGTGTTAAAAATATAGTATGTAAAAAAGTTGTAAATCTATGGCCCAGTTAACCCAACTTACCTTACATGTAGGAAAAAGAGACTAAGACTGTAATGGTTTATAGAGCATTCATATCCATGCCATATGTGATTTACGTCAGAAATTTGTCTACACACAAACACATCTTCTCATTACAGATATTACCTTACGCTTTATTTAAGCCGCTTTAAACTACGAATTAACATAAATGAATTTTTACTTTCTTCATATTTATATGTACATACAAAAAATTAGAAAAATTCGAAGTTTCGTGTTTACGTATTACGAAGTTACGTATGACAACCATAAATTATTTGCGTACGCATGTCTATAAATTTATTATGCAAAGACAACTCGGTACTATACGGATGGCAAACGAAACAAATATCCTGTATTCAACTCAATAATCCCAGTTTTGTACACTGTCGATAATTTACCCATCTAATTCTATTACAGAAGAGTCGAGCAGTACGTGCCTTAAGTTTTACCCTTTGAATGCAAAATCTCCTTAGTCATCAGTGCTCTCCACTTCTAATCCTTCAGCAAATGTTAACGCGTTATCATTAAATGACGCCCAAAAGAAGTGGACGAAGATATAAAGAGATTAACTTAAAAGCTCTGACGGAATACAAAATTTCACTTTATTTAGCTAACAAGGTGTTATATAAATGCCATTAGGCACAGGCAAAACCCTAATGAAATTAACTCGTTGAATGCAACTTCTTGAAATTCAAGTCAGTGTGGAGAATTTTCATTCTACATGTCCGTTTCGTATAACTTTTTATAGACATTGAAATTCTGAAATAGATGGGTAATGCAAAGTGCAACATTTTCGTAATTTTGGATGGATTGTTTTTACATGTAAGGTTTGAAAGTTCTAAGCAGTTTCTATTGATAGCTACACCTTATCTAATGCAGGTCTGATTTTCAGACCCTTGTATTCCTATACATTCATTGTCAGTCGTGATTTAACCGTGATAAACCAGCGATTATACTGAATTACAATACGACAAAAGCAGGAGGTGATGTAGTCGATCTAATGTGCAGCTATGACACGGTATCCCGCATATCATGAAGATGGACAATCTCATCTTTTTTTAGGTTTATGGACATAACAAGAATCCTATTTGCAAGTTGTCCTTAGATCCAAAAACCCGTACATATTTGAAATTAGACGATTGTATCTGTATTCTTCGGCCTTTAATTATAAATATATCTCAATATTATCAACATTTTATATATTGTCATAAAACGCAGAATTATTATTTTCAATTTGAAAAAAAAAGTTTATTCCAAACGGAATAATCGAGGCTGAAAGAGACGTTGCACTTTTTGCCATGCGCGCCTGCTGGTGTTCCAAAAATTGGCGCGCCCTCTGAAGGGTTAAAAAAAAACCTTGTATGCAGGGAAATTAAGATATAATCATGCCGTTATTATCATTTTTTAAAAATTTTTACTTTGTTCATAGTAATACGAAATGCACTTGTTCTGAATGTGTCGAATAAAATCAGTTTAACAGGGTAAAAAAACGAAGAAATTGGGCCCGCTCATGATATAACATTCTATATTCAGAATTCACGAAATGTGCTATATACGAACTGTTTAAAATGATGTGGTATTTACATCGTTATAAACGTCTGGATTTAAAATGATGTAAATATAAAATAACGCTCGATTGTGTATGTTTTGCCACACAGAAGTCTTTGATATTTATGTTTTGTCTATTAAATTTAAAATTAATTTTTGAAATGCCAAAAAAGGTTTGAAAACAGACAGCCTATTTCCCCCGAAACCTATCTCCCCAACAAAGAAAGAAAAAAGAACTTACGATTTAAACAGTTCAAATTATTCTTAGTTAAGATTATCTTTGGCTATTAACGAGTCTGATCCAGTGGCGGCTCCAGTCCACAGATTTGGGAGGAGCAACGTTGGCTCTTACGGTTATATATATACACACACACACACACACACACACACACATATATATATATATATATATATATATATACAGGTGGTTATCAAAATAATGGAAACACATCAATACATCAATAATAGTGGTGTTTATGGAAGTCTTTCGGAATCCTTAAAAAACAAGTTTATGGACCAATATTTTTTTATAGAATATAGTGTATACATGAGTCTACTCTTAAGTAGCAGTAATGAAACTATGGGCATCAGGCTCTTTGGGGGATAGCGTAAGATGTGAAACCTTGTAGACCGTGCAGAGGGGCAAATTGTTGAAGCGCGTTTAATTGGGGTATCTGTTACAACAGACCCCGTGGGTTTGGGTGTTTACCGAGCTATGATATCGGAAATCATGATGGCATACAGAGTTCATGGAAAGACATCCTCTGTGAAACAGAATAGTGGACGAAAGGGAAAGCTAAGTGAAAGAGACTGACGTGTGTTGAAGCGGACTGTGACACGAAAAAGAAGACAACTGCAGCCAAAGTGACCGTAAAGCTCCATCTGAATCTGCAGGCTCCAGTACCAGTCATTACGGTAAGAGAAAAGTTCAAAAACAAAACATTTACGGCAGAGTAGTAATTCCCAAGCCACTTGTAACAAATGTGAAAACAAGCCGTCCTCTACAGTGGTGCCACGAGCACAAATCCTGGTCGAGTGATACGTTGAGATATGACATTTGGTTAGACGAATCATTGTTCACTTTGTTCCCTGCTACAGGAAGTGCATATGTCTGAAGAACACCTACACAGGCGTATTATCATGCCTGTCTATGTAATGCCAGCTGTCAAACATGGAGAGGAAATTTCTTAGGGTTTCGGCGGCCATCTCATGGTTTTCAAAAGGGATCTATTGTAACCCCGAAAGGGAGATGGACTGTGAAGGACAATGTCGAACTTTTAGCCGACCAGATCCATCCTATGGTGCAAAAATTGTTTCCTGTGGGAGATGGCGTTCTCCATGATGATAATGCTCCGATCCATAGAGCTAGACGTGTCAGGTCGTGGTTTGAGGAACATGAAGACCAAGTCAAACACCTTATCTGGCCCGCACAGTCCCTAAACCTCAACATCATCGAACTTCTGTGGGCTGTTTTAGGGAACAGAGTCAGGAATCAATATCCAGCAATACCATCTCTACAGGAACATTGACGATTTATCCATAAAAATGGTATAATATTCCCTTAACCACTATTCATTACCTGCATAATTCACTTCCTTAGTGAATCCAGGTGGTATTAAATGCCATAGATGATCCTTAATAATCGGCCTTAATAATGCCATAGATGATCCTTCTTTATTAATATACCATATTAATAAAGAATTTCATGTTTTTCCTAAGTGTTTCCATTATTTTGATAACCACCTGTATATATATATATAAGAAATAAACATCCTCTCATTTTAAATTTGAACTCATTTAGTATCAGGTCTAGGATTATATAATTTTAAGCAATATAAAGAAAAAATTCACCGGGTATTTTTTTGCGGGGGAGGGGAGGTTAATTGCCCCTACGCCCCCCTCTAGAGCCGCCCTTGGTCTCATCAAGATCTTTCGAGTTTAGAATGTTTGATTGAATCATGTTTTTTTCTAATTTTCTTTTGGCCATCGAAGTTGTTACCCACCTTTTTCTCTATTTCCCGCCCAAGAACAAAAACTGCCAAAACAATAATTCAAATATGTGTATCTTGCCGGTAAAAATTCGAAATATTTAGGAGGACAAAATGTTTAAAGATCGGTGAAAATCCGTACCACAATATTTTCTGTAAATGGAATACAGCTCATTGAACAAAATTCTAGAATACTCCAATTTTTATGTCTATTATTTACGGTCAGCTGTTAATTGGGAATTCTTTCATCTCTTCTCGAGTTCCAAAGAGCAATCTTTGCACCCAATTTTACTTTTCAGATGAATCTCAGTGAGTCCTTTTACAACTTTTATTTATAGATATTTTACTGATTCCAGGTGACACATGCGAATGAAAGAGGTTTACTTCAATGCGCAGCATACTGGAAGGACGTTCTGTTTCGAATCTGGTTATTCTGTGCAGACCTCTAACAGAAATCACAGGTAATTGTTTTGACATTTTAATCATATCGGCTTTCCTGCATGGTTGCAAGATATCGTTGGAGAAGTTCAGTCTGGAGTGACAACGTCCCTTTCTCGGTTACGATGACACCCAAACATGTGATACACCATCCCCAAGCGCGACTCTAATAAGTCACATAGACCGGATGAGCCTCATTGAATTGTATTGTATATATATATATATATATATATATATATATATATATATATATATATATATATACAGTGGAATCTCGATCGATCGTTTTCCGAATCATCGTTTTCCCGTATGCGTCGTTTATTTTACACAGTCCCAACGATCATATTGCTTTGTTATGTTCCCGGATCTATCGTTTTCTCGCATTTATCGTTCAGTTCAGTCGGTCCCTTGAAAAACGATAGATCGAGATTCCACTGTATATATGTGTGTGTAACATGCCGGCCCAGCCCCGTGGGAATGATGGCCTCGAACCGGCATGCCACAGCGGGGAAGTAAGTCACAGTCGAGTGGTCAACAATAGCAAATCGTTTTCACTTTTGCAAATACAAATTTATTGACATTCTACTACATCTTCTTGGGGCAATGACAAACCCCCAAATCGCCGCATGTACATTGAAGCCCGCTTATTTAAAATCTAATAGAGGTGTAGCAACGTGATCCCTGAACTCTAGCAGCAATTGGCCGAAGCCTTGAAATCTGGGATCGGACAAACTAGAAAACAACAGGGATTGTATAGGAGTTTACAGGGATTATATAAAAATGCCTAAAAGTCAATTCCTTTGTTCTTGGAATCGAAATGCGCAATTAATTTACGCCCAAGGGAATTTAAAAGAATTTATAATTTTGAAAGGGTTTTGGGGTTTTATATGTTATACAGTCGGACCCCTATTTAACGAACCTCTATTTTGCGAATTTCTCTATTTTCTTCGGAACCAAGAACATCTTGAAAATTTCTTCGTAAAATAACCTCCAACTAACGAAGTTCATTCTCTATTTAACGAACTTTTTCTTGTGATCCAATATTTTTTTCATCCATATTTCTCAAAATATTTCTGGACATTTCAAACTTATTCTTTCTTTTAAACACATTTTATGGTGATAAATGACCTTGAACTGCTTTTACCAGCCTAACTCACCGAGAGCAGTAAATTAATTGGCTGTCATTCTTTGTTTTTCATCCAGGAAGTGCAACCTTTATCCCCCCCCCCACTGTCCACTCCATTAAAATAATCATCAATATCCCTCAATATCATCAATATCCCTTCACTAAAATAATCATCAATATCCCTCTTTCACCCTTAATGGAGCTGTCCCGTGTTCTTGAACTAGTCTCCCGTTTACTAGATTGTTGATCAGAGTCGTGCTGGTAATTTCGGTTCTGGAAATTGAAAATACAGTGTATTCCCGGACAATGTTTTGTCTTATTCTTGTTTTCCTTGCAGATTTTTTTTTTGATAGGTAAGATATGAGGCGTTGAAAGGCAAAGTGGTGTAAGTCACATTTTCAACTTTTTTCATTTGGGGGCATATATGTAATCTCCGTGTTCAATTTATAGTGGAATTGTAAATAGTTATTATTTGCAATATTGTAATAATTATTATGAATTATAATTTGTTCAATTTATGGTGGAATTTTTTGTAGTTTTTGCAGCTAAACTATCTTGACTTACACCACTTGACTTACTGACTTATACCACTTTGCCTTTCACCGCCTCATATATAAAACAAATAGATATTAATTTACAAAATAAAAGTGTGATTAATTGCTTTTTTAATAATATTTAGTGTTTATGAATTTTAAATATGTTTTATGTCAGTTTTAAGTATTTTAAAAGGTGTATCTCTATTTAACGAATCCTCCATATAACGAACTTCTTTTCGAGATTTAGCGACTTCGTTAAATAGAGGTCCGACTATATATATATATATATATATAATAATAATAATAATTGGTAGTGACAATGTATATTTGCCTTTTTAGCATTTTTATTGAAAAAGGTAAATCCACCGTAGAATCTTTAACAAGGTGACTCAAGGTTGCAGTAGGAATACATAGTCCAGTCAAATCGTCTGCGGGGGTGCTTCTTTCAGAAAAAAAAAATAAAAGTTTTTTCTCACTCGTTCTACATGTTTTTTGGGGTGCTGAATCCGAATTTCAACTTTGCTACTTCCCACGGTTATGGCTTCACAATGAAAATTGCAAAAAAAACCTTAAATTTTTTTACCTTTTTTCAGTTTTTTGCCAAAAAGTCATAAAACTATGCACTTTTCGAGATAGACCCCCTACATGCAAAAACAAAGTACATTAAATTTCCTACAAAAAGCACCCCTCAAATGTATTTTTTGTTTGAACGGTTTTTGCTGCTAGAGCGCGCTGAAAAAAAGGCAAAAATTTCCTACTTTGTGGAAAACCCAGTTTTCTCATTAGTTTTTCGCTTGTAACTCAAAAACTAGGCTTGTAATTACAAAAAAATCTTGGATTCTGCAAAAACTGCATTCAATTCCCTACAAATTGCACACCTTAATCACTTATTTTGGCCAAACCATGTAGCTGCTAGAGCGCGTTGAAATTTTAGGTCCTATTACGCGAAACCGCTAACTCAAGAGCCCTTCACCCAAAATTCATCGGTCTAATTAAGCCTCGTGGTGTAAAAGTTGACCGTAGCGCTCCAAACTAAACCAAACCCAAAATTCTGTAGAGAACTATATTATCACTATTTACTTATTAAAAAATATTTATTTGGTCTTTATAATTAATAATTTATGTAATTAATAATTAATATATTATAATTAATAATTAATGTAATATAATTAATACTTAATGTAATATAATTATTAATTAAAGTATTTAATAATTAATATAATGTAATTAATAATTAATGTAATGTTTTGGCCAAATACAAGACAAGAGCCCAAATAATACTAAACCAAACCCAAAATTCAGTAGAGAACTATATTATCACTATTTACCTATTAAAAACTATTTATTTGGTTTTATAATTAATAATTTATGTAATTAATAATTAATGTAATATAATGTAATTAATAATTAAAGTAATATAATGTAATTAATAATTAATGTAATGTTTTGGCCAAATACAAGACAAGTGCCCAAATAGTTTTTGATGGTTACTCAGACTGTGAGAAAAGCACGAAATACGTGGAACGCATGAGAAGGTCAAACAAAAAGCATGCCTCAGAAATGATATTCACTGACACAATGGGATTCCCACTGTATCACGGGAGAAATTTCTCTCCTATTCATAAAACGAGAGTCGATTTATAGACATGCTCGTCTCAAAATTTGATGACGCGAACATTGTCTGCAGCCAACCGCATGAAGATGCAGACAGACTGATAGTAGTCACATCTATAAGCCTGGCATCTGAGTGTGACACAGTGGCCGTAGTGGGAGAGGAAAAACTGTGACCAAAACTGTGTGACCAAAAAACCGGGCCAAAACTGTGAAAGAAATTGCAGCAATACGGAAAAATATTTCGCTGATGATGATCAGGATTTAGACGAAGTGGACGACACACCTCAGACCCAACACATTTCGAAAGAACAAGGTAATTTTCATTGCTGCACACATTTGAAATGTTCGCATTTCTTAGTACCTATTAATTTCATTAAATTCCCATGCAGCTTCTCTAACGCCATCATGTTTCCTTTCATTTTTCGGATGAAGCCCCTGGGCCTTCACAGCGCATCAGTGAACATACAGCAGTGGTTGCCCAAGCAGTGGTTGCAGATGAATGAGGTATACAATATTGAATTCACTGCTATCATAAACTGGGTAATTCGACTTCCCTGCCCAGTCTATTCGGATAGCACGCCGAACTACGGATAATTCCTAGCCACCCTGTTCCCTCAGAAATCACTGAGAATACGCTGGATTAATGAACGTAAAAATAACACATTTATTCACTTGGCGTATTCACAAACTATATACATTAACTCCTTGAGTTTTGCACCCCCAGTGCATTCATGGCCTCCAGCCAAATCAATAATTCACACGAGTAAGGCACTCCGGCCCAAAATCACAATCACTTTCCGCGCGGCTCTCCGGCACGCGCAAACCGCTGGTCCGAACAAAGTCGACCTCCGTCAACACCGGACCCCTTTCCTTCTCTGTCTGTCCGACACTGGCCTGCTCTGGCCTGCACAGAGGAACCACCAGTCCGAACTGGTTCCGACCACCAGTCCGAACTGCATACCTCCGGAACAACCCCTCACTGTCCAGAAACCACGTGCACACCAGTCCTCGTTGTCATCTGTTTACTAGACAGCTGGCCCGCCTTTTGATTGATGGACCTGAAATCACCTCTGGTAAATACTCCTTCAAAGCTGCAAAGACACTTCACCATATTTCATATATAATACCGGGGGTTTAGCAGAGAGTTCACCGCCATCACACTACATTCATGCTAAAAAAAAATACAACTATTCATTCTATAGTATCATTGCTAATAATGTCGTGTTTCCCTTTCATATTTCAGGAGAGCAACCAGGACCTTCAACCGCTAAGCGTCGTAGATTGTAGCAGTCCATCTCTTTTTTATTTACCTACCTAGTATATTAATGATGATAATTAATATGAAAATTTATAATAAATTGTTTTTGTGAAACTTTTTATATAAATAGTTTGTGTCTGAATAACTCAAACATTCTTTGGAGAAAAAGTTGATATAATTAATAATTAGTAATTAAATTGATATACAATTAATAAGAAATTACATTAGTTATTAATTATAATAAATAAATTGTTTCTAATAAATAAATAGTGATAATATAGGTCTCTACAGAATTTTGGGTGCAGGGCTCTTGACGGTTTCGCGTAATAGGACATACAATTTCAACGCGCTCTAACGGCTACGTGGTTTGGACAAAATAAGTGATTACGGTGTGCAATTTGTAGGGAATCGATTGTAGTTTTAGCAGAATCCAAGATTTTTTTGTAATTACAAGCATAGTTGAGTTACAAGCGAAAAACTAACGAGAAAACTGGGTTTTCCACAAATTAGGAAATTTTGGCCTTTTTTCAGCGCGCTATAGCGGCCAAACCGTTGAACCAAAAAATGCATTTGAGGGGTGCTTTTTGTAGGAAATTTAATGTACGTCATTTTTGTATATTTGTGGTCTACCTCAAAAAGTGCATAGTTTTATGACTTTTTGGCAAAAAACTGAAAAAAGGCCGAAATTTTTGAGATTTTTTTGCGATTTTCGTTGTGAAGCCATAACCGTAGGAAGTAGCGAAGTTGAAATTCGGATTCAGCACTCCAAAAAACATAGAGAACGAGTGAGAAAAAACTTCTATTTATTTCCTGGCAAAAACACCATGTGACTGGACTATACAGTCGTTTAGACCTTAGTTTTAGTTTAGACTTTAGTCTAAACTAAGTCACTTAAATAAAGAAAATAAACAATAAAGTCACTTAGTTCAGAATTTAGACTTAGTCTTTAACCCTAGATGAAGTTAAGAGGTTTTCAGAATTAATACATTGTCAAGCGGGGGATTTATTCAGAAATGAACACGTAGGGCCGATTAGTTTTTAACACATGTCAATATTGGTTATCTGAATATCAACCAACAGCACTCGGGTAACTAGACACGTGTCTATACGTCTGTAGTCAATAATGTGTCAACAACCAATCAGATAATAATTCGATATAAGGCGTCGACATCATCCCGTTCAAAAGTTTATGTATGTTTATATATATATATATATATATATATATGTACCGGAGGTTATCAAAATATTGGAAACACCTATCAATATTAGTGGTGTTTATGAATGTGCTTCGTATTCCTTAAAAAGCAAGTCTGGCCACCGGTATTTTTTAATTTAATATAGTGTATGTACTATTCTACTGTCAGATAGTAGTAATGAAGCTAAGCGAATCGTGCTTTTTGGGGGAACAGCGTAGAATATCAAACCTTGCAGGCCTTGCAAAAAGGACAAATTGTTGGAGCGCGTTTAAATTGGAGTATCTGTTACTGCAACCCCCATGCTAATGGGTGTTTTTCGAGCTATGGTATTGAAATTCATGATAGCATACAGAGTGCACGGAAAAACAACCTTTGCCAAACAGAACAGTGGACGAAAGGGAGAGCTGAGTGAAAGAGACGGACGAGGTAATGAAGCGGATTGCGACATATAAAGAAAGAAAAAAATTGCAACCAAAATGACCGAAGAGCTCAATCTGCATCTGCATGTTCCGGTATCAACCATCAGAGGTAGAAGAGAACTTCACAAACAAAGCATTTACGGAAGAATATTAATTCCCAAGTCCCTTGAAATACATGCCAATACACAATATCGCCCCCATTAGTGCCACAAGCACAAATCCTGGTCGAGTAATATGTCGGAAAACGGCATTTGGTCCGACGAATCATTGTTCAGATTGTTCCTCGCAACAGGACATGCGTCTGTCTGGAGAACACCTACACAAGCGTAAGATTCTGGCTGTCTCATCTGAACTGTCAATGGAGGTAAATCTTTCAGGGTTTGGGATGGCATCTCATGGTTTTCTTCAGGCCCTATTGTAACCATAAAAGGGGGATGCAATGGGAAGGACTATGCCGAAATTTTAGCTCACTAGTTCATCCTATGGTGCAAACATTGTTTCTTGCAGGAGATGGCGTTCTCCAGGATGATAATCCCCCTATACATACAGCTAAATCTATCAAGTATTGGTTTAAAGAGCATGAAAAAGAAGTCAAATATCTTCTCTTGCCCTGTACAATCCCCCCGACTATAAATCGTCCAACCACTGTGATCTGTACAAGGGGATAGAGCCAGGTATCGATATCCACCACAGCATCTCTACAGGAACTTTCATGATTTTTCCCTGAAAAATGGTGTAATATATTCTTAACTACTATTCATGACTTGTATAATCCAATTCCAAGGTGTATCAGGTGACATTACATGACAAAGGCAATCCTGCGCCGTATTAATAAAGGTTTTTCTGACGTTTCTTAGTGTTTCCATTATTTTTATAACCACCTATATATATATATATATATATATATATATATATATATATATATGTATATATATATATATATATATATATATATATATATATATATATATATATATATATGTATGTATGTATGTATGTATATATATATATATATATATATATATATATATGTATGTATATATATATATATATATATATATATATATATATATATATATATATATATATATATATATATATATATATATATATGTATATATATATGTATGTATGTATGTATGTATATATATATATATATATATATGTATGTATATATATATATATATATATATATATATATATATATATATATATATATATATATATATATATATATATATACACTAGTTATAAAAAAATTAAGGAAATATCACAAAAAGAGGGACAACACGTTCAAAACTAGGTTAATCTGTTTAAATTTTGAATATGTTGTTAAGTAAAAGGTGCTGAACAATACTACATTATGCAAAATAGTGGCGCTGCAGTCGGAATACGTCATTTGCGAGGAGCATAAAAGTGCACGTCTCAGAACAAGGCGGCAATAGTCGCTGTGAGGCTCACATTCGACATCTGGCATAGCAAAATTGTAACAGTGACCTCCAGGCATCATTGACCGAAAAACTGCGATGGCGAGTTATTGGGAGACTAGAGGCAGGACAAAGTCAGATAGAAGTGGCCAAATGGCTAATGTGAGTCCGTCTGTGGCTCATAGACTTTGGCAACAATTTCTAAACACGGATTCGGCATCTAGGAGGTTGATCCAAGGACGGCCATATACTACGACGAATGCTGATGACCGATATTTGTCATTATGCGCACGAAGGAATAGAACGGCAACTCCGTCTGAACTCGGTCTGAACAGAACCTCCCTCGTTGCAAGCTCTGGAAGGTTGGTATCAACGTCAACCGTGCGTAGAAGGCTTCACGAAGGTGGTCTTTTTGCGAGACGACTAGCCATTTGCGTCCCGCTCACGTCTCGCCATTGGCGGGAACGTTTGCATTGGGCACGTCAACATGTCCACTGGACGCGTGATCAATGGAGGGCTGCTCTCTTTACGGATGAGTCCAGGCTTAGCCTCCAAAGCAATAGTAGGCGCATTTTGATTTTTAAGAGAACCTGGAACTCGTTTTCATCCATCACACATCCGTGATAGAGATGCATACGGATCAGGCAGTGTCTGTGTTTGGGGTGGTATCTATTTGGGTGGACGCACAGACTTTCATGTCTTTCCCGTGGAAATGTGAATGCAATGCTCACACCTATAGAGATGACATCCCTGACGCTTATGTGCGCACTTATGCCGGGGCAATAGGTGATGCTTTCGTGCTATAGGACGATAACGCGAGACCACAAAGGGCTTGCATCGTTGATGCTTATGTCGAGCAGGAAACAATTCAGTGCATAGAGTGGCTCAATAGGATTCGATCACCGGATCTGAATCCTATTGAGCATGTTTGGGACGCTTTAAGACGACGTATAGCTGCTCTCAATCCTCCTCCCAGGACCCTAGCCACGCTTTCAACTGCTTTGCAAGAGCAATGGCTCTCACTTCATACCGAACTCATAGACCGCATAATTGACAGCATCCCACATCGCTGTATGTGCTGTATTGCTTCTCGGTGGGATCATACACTATATTAAAGGTACTTTTCCTATACCAAACTGACACATCCTATTTGTTCATTATATACATATGCTACTTTCTATAACACCATAATTGTCTGGCGATTTCTTTTTATGCTATTTTATACCTATGTGTTGTATAACGTGCATAAGTTTCATTAAATTCTACGCGTAACTTTTTGAGAAATCGCTATTTTTGTGACTTTTCCTTAATTTTTGATAACCAGTACATATATATATATATATATATATATATATATATATATATATATATGTGTGTGTGTGTGTGTGTGTGTGTGTGTTTGTTTTAGTTAGCTCGATGTCTACCACGGACAAATGACATAATCAGCCGGAGAGAGAGATATCTGGAATTTGAAAGAGTTGTGGTGCCTTCAAGGCTGCTTGGCGGAGAATAAGAAAAGATTCTAGCTCGGCAACACTCTCTCAAAGGGATACTTACACAATCCAATATCAAAGATAATTTGACCGTGCGCAGGTGACTCCTTGATCTGTCCAGTGTCACGCTGTTCATTCGGACCGTTGCTTTACGTTACTTCATTGGCGTCGAAATTGTTCAAATGTTCTGTGTTGGTCTGACGAGTCGACGGGTCAGGGAAATGAGCTTTGTTATTGGTTAACGCCGCGGATTCAATCCCTATCCAGGTACACGTTTGTTCTCTTTTGACGTCTTAATCCTATCTCAACCATAATGGAATTTTTATAGGGACTGTTGGGGAAATTCAATCTAGATTGGCGACGCTCTTTTCGTACATCCGGTATGACGATTCGATTTTGTAGATTGGGGAAGTCTCAAACAGCAAAGAAACAACTAAAATTCCCATGTATCATTCACTTCTCTGTAGTGATATTTAACGCAATAAATTCTATATTTTTATTCCCTCATCGTGTGATACCCCTGTACGGAAGGGAAATGACAGCTGGGATGTACGGCATTAGATCTAGTAACGGAATGGTTCATTAAATAATTACAAGATAAAAAGAACTTTTTATATACCACGTTTTTAGATTTTCTGTTGAATCATATAAACTTGACAATTCTATGCATTAATAAACACTTTAAAAAAAAAACTTTGATGAATTATCTCCCGAACTAACTTTCCATACAAAACAAAATTAACTGAAAATGAATTCAATTCTGCTTAAGGATGGCTAAAAGTATTAAAAGAATGCATTGTTATCGTGTTCTGAGCTATTCTAAAACTTCAAATGTGTAGCTAGTAGGGAAGTTAGTTTAAAAACGATTGCAAGATTTGTACTGGACAAACAAGAAAGCGAGTTAATAAAAACATGGTAATAATGAATTCAATTCTGCTTAAAGATGGCTAAAAGTATTAAAAGAATGCATTATCATCGTGTTCTGAGCGATTCTAAAAGTGTCAAATGTGTAGATAGTCGGGAAGTTAGTTAAAAAACGATTGCAAGATTTGTACTGGACAAACATGAAAGCTAGTTAATAAAAACTTTGTAAACATGCAACTGAAACCGATGGGTGCCGTAGAAAGTGTATATAAAATTCAAAGTAGCATATCGGTCTGCGAGAAAAAAAAGAAGTCATTAAATAGAAAGGAGAATTGACTTCCCAGAACCCTCCAAATATTCGCAGTCTGCTTCGGGAGTGAAAAAGAAAATCTATTGCCTGACATTAGATTTATTATTTATACAATCCTGACCTCATTTCACGTAATTTTGGTTCGTGTGCGGCGCCATTTTGCTTTGCACGGAGGAGAGGCTGACAACGAGCCCATTAACCGAAATTATGAACTTGGGTAGCATCGGGCAATTGAAGCATGTACCGGAGCCTCCCAAAACGCATGGGGCGTCTTATTCGGCTAATGGACCTTCCAGACTTGCTCTACTCTCACTAATGTGACCTCAGCTATGT
>OU015496.1:5299483-5364483 GCA_907164885.2 Dolomedes plantarius
ATAGCCGAAATTTAGGTTTTTGGAAAGGCACACACACATCTATATATACATATATTAGATCATTTACCATAAAATACTCTTTAATTTACGTTAATTATCTTTTATTACAATTATTTTTAATAAATTTAAAAATACAACTTAATTTCTAGACCTATAAGTAGATACACATGTTTATAGTAAGAGAAGAAAACAATCCAATATTTGTTACAACATACCTGCTTAACAGTTTTAACATTTCAATTACAGGAAGGGAGCAAGAAAAAGTTTTCTATGGTAGTTTGACGTAATGAAGTTTTCAGGAGGCTGTTTATACCTCTTTCAATACTAATAGTCTCAGCCGAAGATTCACCTTCTAGCTTACGTTTCACGCTTTGATAACGTGCTGAAACTAAATGTCATTTTTGCCTAAGTGATAGTAGACACTTCGCCAAAGATTTATATGTTTCAGGGTCCAGGAAGCCGCAACCAGGATGTGGGAGGTGGGAAAAAAGAGTCCCTATTTTTGTTTGTCAGTGGAGAAAAGTGAAATTGGACCCGGACAGGTAAAGCTAATGGGACAGTGGGTCAAGCTAATAGGACAGTGTTGTGCTAAAGCCTTTAAGGGAAAACTATTATATTATGTCTAACAAAGAAAGGGATGAATTTTACGACTATATTCCATCCCATCTTATCAATCTTTCTTTTAAAAAAAATAATAATAAAAAAAAAGAACTTCGTGCCTTTTGACGTTTTATGTGGCTTTTTTTGGAAAAATGAAAGGAAAGCGAATGGTGTAAACTGATTCTTAAAACCGGTGGATTGATTCTTTTAAGCGAAAATTTTAACATGGAAATAATACATTTGTTTTTGTTTTCGCGATATTGATTCTTATAAACGGTTGATTCTTATAACCACTGATCACTATAAGCGGTGGTTACTATACATACATATATATATATATATATATATATATATATATTAGTAGATTTGATCGGCCATTTAGTTTTTTCGATTTTTGATATTTCATCACATTACATATACTGATACTGTTTTGCAAATAAAATGCAGTATTGCGTCAGCCAATTGCATTACATATGTATTGAATTATATGATCGCATTATTTAATTGATGTCCTTCATAGTGCTTTCATGTTCCTGGACCATTTAGATAAGATTCATTTCAAAGCGTAAATTGAAGGTAAATTTATTATTTTTTCTATTTAGATATAATTTTTTAGGATTTTTATTTTATTTTTAGACATAATCCCTGCAAATGAATAAGTGCAAAAACAAATCGAAGATTACGGCAATTTCCTTTGAAACTAAGACTACGATTTTAAAACGAATAGCAGAAGGTGAAGGATCCACAGCTCTTGGTAGAGAATTTGTATTAGGTGAATCCACTATAAGAGGCATACAAAAACGTGCAGGTGACGTAAAGAAATATAGTAATTGTGCTCAAACGAAAGCGCTAAACGAGCATCGTATTCAAGAATCATTTTGATAGAGAAAACGGAAAAGGCACTCTAATTGTGGATTCAAGATTTAACTCAAAAACGAATCCCCATTGACGGAGAATTAATTAAAGAGAAAGCTATACAGTTTTATAATCAGCTGAAGGATTTAGAGCCGTCTAGTTCGTCGTCTCACATTAGAAGCCCCAAATTTTCTGCAGGCAATGGCTGGTTAGTCGGGTTTTTACAACGACACGCACTTCACAATCTGAAGGTAAAGGACGAAGCTGCATCCGCTGATGAAACAGACGCTAAAAATTATTCTAAAGTGTTAGCAAAAATTATTGAAGATGGTGGATATTGCCCGGATCAAGTATTTAATGCTGAGTATTTAATTCCTAGTTATTTCGTAAGATTTTGAGTTATTTTCTACGTGAGACTTTTTTTTATGCGGTCCCTATTCACTGCATTAAAAAAAATACTTTTTAAATGTGTTGTGAAAAATATTTTTTATAGCTACTCGTGAAGTTTTGTGCGATTTTTTTTATGCGTTTTCTTTTATTCGGTCCCTATTTTTCGCACAAAAACAGGTTTGAGTGTGCCGGGTGCGTCATAAATTCGTGCAAAGTTCAAAAATTCGTAATAGAAGAAATAATGCTCGGTAAAATTTTTTGTTTGCGTGAATAGGATCAGAAGGACATTGGGTTTTCTTTTCTATGTAAAAAAAAAAGTTTCCAAAAGTAACCGAAAGAGGGCGCTTTTGCGTGACCATGTTAAGCCTGCATTGCAGGAAAGACATGCGTTACCTGTTGTCACCTTCATGCAGGATGGTGCCCCGCCCCACATTTCACGTGATATCAAGACATTCCTGTTGGAATCTTTCACTGAAGACCGAGTTCTTATAAGTCGCGGTTGTAAGGTTCAGTGGCCTTCACGATCACCAGACTTGACCCCGGCAAATTTTTAGTTGGGGGGAAACTTAAAGTCTCATGTGTACCGGGGCTCCCCAACCACTTTGGTGGAACTGAAAAATGTCATTCTACAGACAGTACGATGCCATCGATGCTAGAATCCACTGTAATGGACTTAGTGACACGCCTCACTTGCCTATTACCTTGTGCTGGTGGTAATGTTGAACACATGTTACTTTAAAATAAATCACAGTCTCATGTTATTGTGATCTGTTTGATTTTCTGTTTGAGTCTGTCTGATTTGCATAAAACGTCTCAGTATGACGTGTGAGCGCCCTCTTTCGGTTACTTTTGGAAACTTTTTTTTTTTTATATGGAAAAAAATCCAATATCCCTCTGATGGTATTGGTACAAACAGAAAATTTTTTCCGAGCATTACTTCTTTTATTATGAATTTTTGAACTTTACACGAATTTATGAAGCACCCGGTGTATATATAACCCTAAGAGCCAACGTTGTTCCCCCCCCCCCCAAATCTCTGGACTGCAGCCGCCTCTGATGTAAATAAATTGCAACACGTATCTTTGCACGTTTAAAAAAAAAAAAACGTTTCGCTCCATCACAATAAATTAAAGGTTTACTTAGATCGAAATTTTATAACAGGGAGTAATATTTGTCACTCGTATTAAGATTCATGATTAGGATATTTCCTGCCAAGTTTTTTAAAATTTTATTTTGACAGTCTGCAGTAATAAATAACTCCACCCTCCGTGGGAAAACGAGCGACCGAACAGCGTCTCTGCAATTGTTGTCGAATCGGACTATCGTAATGACACCATCGAAATGTGATTTGATAAATCCGACGTCCTCTATTGCTATTCGTCTTTTGGCTCGGTAATCTGGCGCGGCGAATTTCGCGTACGGCTCCTCTGGGATCGCAGATTGCCGCCACTTTCGGAAAGGTGTCATATCGATGCGCGGCACAATCGATTCCCAACCAGCGTCACAACACACATAGACTCTTTCCTATCACTCCAATACACCCGGGATATTCCGGAATAATATATTAAATTTTCCTTTTGAGGGACAGTGATTACGAAAGACTGATTATGAATGTGGCCCGGAATGAATTTATGAACTCCTATGGAGATTTTAGAGAGGGTGCACTGTTTCAGCGATACGGGAGAACGAATGGCCAGCACAGTAAGCCTCCATTATGGCAATTCTGAACTTCTGCGAATCGCCTAAATTTCGGATGAACTTCAACCGTAAATGGCAGACTAGAAAGGGTTCACTTTAGACAAAGCAAAAGGGAATCGAGGGTTGCCTTGTTCACGAGACATTGGCACGAAACTTAAAGGCACACACGGCTTCGTAAAATCCACAGTAAAAATTACAAGATGAAAAGAACTTTTTATATACCACGTTTTTAAATTTTCTGTTGAATCATATAAACTAATTGCACGAACCTTCATTTAATTATTCTTTTTCACTTTCTTTTTTTTCAAAGTTTAATCACTTCTTAGTCGTTTCCACTATCCACAGACTTTATAAACTGCTAGCTTTTATAATTTTTTTTAAAATTTTTCGCACAATATTTTTGTAAACAAACTAAATTCACATGTATTCTGTTTTGAAAATCGTCAAACCCCGTTACTCAAAAGTGCAAGCATGGAATTCGATCGAAGCGCCACTTTGCGGATTTTTTCCGAACTAACTTTCCATACAAAACAAAATTAACTGAAAAGGAATTCAAATCAGTTTAAAGATGACTAAAAGTATTAAAAGAATGCATTGTCATCGTGTTCTGAGCTATTCTAAATGTTTCAAATGTGTACCTAGTCGGGAAGTTTGTTAAAAACCGATTGCAAGATTTGTATTGGACAAACAAGAAAACGAGTTAATAAAAACGTGGTAAAAATTAAAAACAAACAAAGTGGATTAAATTTTGAATTCTGCATTAGAAACTAGAAGAAACCGTTTGAAAAAAATAAGGAAGGGTAAAACACGTGTCAAAATGAACGAGAGAAAAATGATCAGGTACGCAGTGATAAAAAATTATTAAAATCTGAAGACGAGGAAAGATATTTATTATATGAAACTCGTAGTACATACGTGACGGGAACACACAGCCTCGTAAAATACCGTTATATTTATCCTACAATTTTTTAATTGTTGCTTATTGGCATAGTGTTTTGTTTCAATATATCATTCAAAATTGAATCGATTTTAATATCGCCGGCCATTTTTATTAAGGCGTTAACGGACCGTCAGATTGACAAAAATATGTCCCCAAAACGATTTTTTTACTTTCAGAAAATAATTCTGCAACTCAGCTTTAAATTTAAAAAAAAGTATGTTGATCCGATCATTATTAACCGAGTTATAAGTACTTTTTTTCAAACGTAAACAATGGAAATGTTAGTCAAATTAAAACTTTAAATGCCATTTTCTCAAAACAAGTTTTCATGTCGTTTCGGTAAGTTCAAAATGCTCCATGCGTCATAATTTTTCGTGAATTTTCATAAAATTTCATAAAATGATTATTTATATATGTTAGAATAAAACTTAGTAATCAATTCATTATTCTACTTTAAAACAACTTAAAATTTTTACAATCCAAAAAAAAATTTTTGATAAAATTTTGCATAAAATATCTATTTTTATCGATTTCTTTTCTAGTTTTTATAAATCAAATATTGCTAGTAACTTTTATTATAACTATATAAAGCTAGCTTAAGAGCGAAAATTAGATACCCGAGACAAAAATGGATGCGCATGGACCATTTTTAAATAGAGTAATTAACAAACTGATTATAATTAATTTCTTAATTAATTACATTCTGATTTTTTTCATTTAGAATTTTCATCTCTAAACAACACTGTATAAGTATACAAAATTTCATAGCAATTGGTTGATAAACAAAAAAAAAAGTTTTTCACGGTCCATCGTTGCCTTTAGGAGGTTTTGGGTTCGAAAACACAGTGGTTGACCATCATTATTCCAACCACTGTTGGAGACAACCGCATTCTCAAATACTTCATGTATTCAATGTAGGTGTAATGCAGGAAAAGAGACAAATTCCATTGTTTGCCATTAAAACATGATATATGTTGCAGGGGCGGCTGTTGCAGGGGCATGATATATGTAGCAGGGGCGTTGAGGAGGGCAATGTTTTTTTGGGAGGGGCAATATATATATATATATATATATATATATATATATATATATATATATATATATATACATATATATATATTTATATATATATATATATATATATATTCATATACATACATATACATATATATATATATATATATATATAAATATATATATATGTATATATATATATATATATATATATATATATATATATATATATATATATACTATAAGAAATAATCATCGTCTCATTTTAAATTTAAACTCATTTAGTATTCGGTCTAAGATTATATAGTTTTAGGCTATGAAAACAAAATACGCCGGGCTTTTTTGGGAGGGGCAATTGCCCCTATTGCCTCCCTCCCCCTTGAAGCCGCCAATGATATGTTGTCTCTTCCTAAGATTAGATTGTGCCAAATATGTTTTAAAGCCTTCCAGAGATATCTGCCCTACCTCCAAAACGTAACTCCCAGTACCGTGATTGGGCGAAAATGTTCTATGCCCGAAACAAATTAGCACGTACAAATCAGTTGTTCTTTTTTTAAAAAGATGAAGAATTACTTTTTGAGGAGAACATAGTAGAGCGAAGAGTACGTAATAAAGAGATTTTGTTGAATGGCCAATCGACTCCATGATTAAACGAATTTTTGAAACACTTACAATCTTTACCTCGGAAGCAGCGAAACGAGTTTTTTCCTATTAAAATTTTCGAAAGAACTGATCACAAAATCACTCATTTTTGTCATTTTTGTTCATTCTCATTTTTCTCCTTTTAGATGATAAGAATTTTTCAAATAGAAAGTGCCATGTAAATGAAACCCTTATATAATTCCTTAGAGACCCCTGAAGTGTAGTGGGCTACTGACAGGGTTAAGTTGAACATGGAGGTATTTTAAATTGGCAATAGTTGTAAGGAGCGGGGATTAGTTTGGGATCAACAGGGCGTAACCCTTTGTCAGATACTCCGAGAGTGAAACGCGATTGCGTCACGCTACTGGCAGGCTTCCAGCATTACTTCCTATGCTGTTTATTGAGGGTAAGATTTTATAATCGTATCCCGTTTGGAACTACAGTCGAATCCCGTTATAACGAACTTCAAGGGACCAAAAGTTTTGTTCGCTATATCCGGTGGTTCGCTATATCCGAACCATCAAGAAAGATGTTAGAGTTCTCAAAATGTATAACTCATTAACTGCTGTGTGTATTCAATAATGATGTATTGAAAAATGATTAAATCTATTTAAAATGATCATTAATGACTCACTGTTTTGATGCCGAAATAATCGGTTATCTTCTGCTGACGTGATGCCGATTTCAAAAACATTTTATGAATTTCTTTGTCCAATACATCGAATGACTACAACACTCTTTCTTCCACTGTTTGTGTAGACAAAAACTTATTAATGACACGCCTCGCTGCTGTAGCATCTGAGACAGGGGGAATTTCGTCATTTATGTGCTACTCTTCATCGGCATCAGATTCAGAATCTTCGATTTCAGAATGATTCATTATAATTTCTTCCACAATGTCTTCATCAGTCGGATTTTCACATGTAATGACTTCATCATCACACGTTTCGAACAATTGCATGTCACAATTTGAGAATGATGAAATTTTGTGCCTTTCTATCCACATCGCGATAGGTAAATCTTCACCATCTTCATCTTCAACATTCGTTGTGTCTTCAACATTCTTATAAAGTTAAAAAAAAAAAAAAAAAAAAAAAAAAATTAGTAGTCGATTGGAAAAAGAAAGGTTCGTTATAGTCGATTCTTAAGATTTCGGGGGTCCGCTATAAAAGGATAAAATAGCATTAAAAACAATAGGAAAACGACGGGACTAAAATTTTCGTTCGTTATATCCGGGAGTTCGGTATATACCGGGTTCGCTATAACGGGGTTCGACTGTATTTTGAGTCCAATTTTCAGAATCCAATTTCCTACAGGCTACCAATTCTAACGAGACGTACGAGGGGAAATTTTATTTTATTATACTTTTTAGGACAAAATATCTTGGAAAGGAATCTTGGGCAGTTTTTTCGGGTACAAAAGGAGTATTGAACAGGTTTTCATACTTCCCTGAAGAGCGAGTATCGTTTATTTGGGATCGATGGCGAGATGATTGTGCTGCGGTCTTCGCTGAGTACCCTTCGAATGAAATCAAAATATTGCGCATGTTAATTGCGAGGCCTTCATTAGGCCCAGGTCTCTCTCCCGAAATTCGCATGGATCACATCACCAAGGACTACTTCCTTCTACCTTAGACAGTTTATTCTATTATCCCACGGGATTCGGAGCCGTGATTGCTCTGCTTTCGGAAGATTTCCCCGCCAATCGATGCGCGTAATGACAAAGATCTATGCAACGCACTTTGAAGGCCCCCAAAACTATCTTATTAAATTTTCCTTTTGTGAGACATCGAACTGCCACCACCATGGCTGCTATTGGAATGAATTTACGTTTCTCCGTGGCGTTTTAGGGCGAATCTATGGCCTCCTCGCTGCGATAAATTAAGGCTAATGGTGGAGGCCGCTTCCTTGCAGTTGGATGTGTGAAATCGGATTTAAGCGGTTATGGCTGACTCCTACTTCTGCACGAGGCACGCCTGCTGGAATATGCGCACACAACGGGGAACTGTAGGACTCGCCATAATAGCAGTTTCTCGAACGGTACATCCAACGCTGAATCAGTAGTGGTCAGCAATAAAATAATCTATATATATAAAACAGTTCCATAACTGACTGACTCACTGACTCACTGACATACAACGCACAGACCAAACTGCTGGACCTAAAGGGCTGAAATTTTGCATGGCGATTCTTCTTATGGTGTAGGGGTGCACTAAGAAAGATTTTTGAAAAACTCTTCTTAGATTTTTTAAAAATTAAATTTTAAAGCTGTTTTGTAGCTTTTTTTAAGTTTGCATTTAAAATGATAATATGAGGGTTATGAAATTTATATCAGGAGAAAGATCCTAAAAATTCCTTTAAAATGAAATCTCTTTCGAATCTTTACTTCCATTTTCTGATTTTTGGTGAATTTTTAAAGATTCATATTTAGAATTTAATTTATTAAATGCTGATCACGTGATTTATTTTTCTTGTACTTTGATCGTCGTATTTATTATATATGTATATATATATATATATATATATATATATATATATATATATATATATATATATATATATATATATATATATATATATTTATTTATTTATCTTTTTGCCATTAATTGCATACATTGACCGTTGTATTTAATTTGAATGTACTCCGTAGCGAAGAGCCGGTTTTCAGCTAGTCTATATATATAAAACTGTTCCGTAACTGACTGACTGGCATATAACGCACAGACCAAACCGCTGGATCTAAAGGGCTGAAATGTTGCATGGCAATTCTTCTTATAGTGTAGGGGTTCACTAAGAGAGATTTTTGAAAAATTCTTCTTAGATTTTTTTAAATTAAATTTTTAAGCTGTTTTTGTAACATTCTTTAAAGTTTGCATTTAAAATAGTAACCCGAGGGTTATAAAATTTATATCACGAGAAAGATCCTAAAAATTTGTTTAAAATGAAATCTTTTTCGAATCTTTACCTCCATTTTCTGATTTTTGGTGAATTTTTAAAGATTCATTTTTAGAATTTAATTTATTAAATGCCGATCACGCGGGTTTTTTTTCATTTTGTGATACCTAAGCTAATTTTGCGTCACGTGCATAACACCGAAATAGACAAAAAAAATTATTTTTTTTTCTTGCTAATGTGGCAGACGATTGGACATTTTCCAAAAAAGTATTAAAATACGGTAAAAAAAAAGTTCCTCAAACTGTTATCTTCTTTAGTATGTTCTATCAGATTTAATTTTAATATTTTCTTCTTCATTATTTTACCTATGAAAATATCCGTTACGATTTTTTTATAAATATATTTTTCGTTTTTTTTTTACATTAATTGCATACATTGACCGTTGTATTTATTATAAAAATATTTATACATATTTGGGATTAATTGCATACATTGTATTTAATTTGAATGTACTCCGTAGCGAAGTACGGGTTTTCAGCTAGTGTTCCATATATTCCATATATTAGCAGTGTCCCAAAACCGAGCTGAATAGGCATTTCTGAATTGTGTGTTTATAATCGATTGCTCTAGGTACCACGGAAAAATGTTTCATAGATGTAATGATTTAAATTATCTTGCAACCTTTTATCCATCGGTTTTACAAAACTTTTGGCTCTCTCTCGGTATGTTTATGAGTTTAAGGCAACAATGGACCATGAAAAACTTTTTTTTAAATTTATCAACCAATTGCTATGAAATTTTGTATACTTATACAGTGTTGTTTAGAGATGAAAATTCTAAATTTTAAAAAAATATATCGATTTATAATCGATTTCTTTAGGTACCACGGAAAAATGTTTCATAGATGTAATCATTCAAATTATCTTGCAACCTTTTATCCATCGGTTTTACAAAACTTTTGGCTCTCTCTCGGTATGTTTATGAGTTGAAGGCGACAATGGACCATGAAAAACTTTTTTTTTTAATTTATCAACCAATTGCTATGAAATTTTGTATACTTATACAGTGTTGTTTAGAGATGAAAATTCTAAATTTAAAAAAAATATATCGATTTATAATCGATTTCTTTAGGTACCACGGAAAAATGTTTCATAGATGTAATCATTCAAATTATCTTGCAACCTTTTATCCATCGGTTTTACAAAACTTTTGGCTCTCTCTCGGTATGTTTATGAGTTTAAGGCGACAATGGACCATGAAAACTATTTTTTTTATTTATCAACCAATTGCTATGAAATTTTGTATACTTATACAGTGTTGTTTAGAGATGAAAATTCTAAATAAAAAAAAATCAGAATGGAATTAATTAAGATGTTAATTAAAATCAGTTTGTTAATTACTCTATTTAAAAATGCTCCATGCGCATCCATTTTTCTCTCAGATATCTAATTTTCTTTCTTAATATAGCTTTACATAGTTATAATAAAAGTTACTAGCAATATTTAATTGTCAGTCATATTTACAAAAACTAGAAAAGAAATCGGAAAAAATAGGTCATTTTATCAAAATTTTTTTTTTACTGTAAAAATTTTAAGTTGTTTTAAGGGGTCAGTGGACTTTCATAATTGAGAAATTTGTCCAAAAATTCGATTTTTTAAATTTTATTGAATTGTGAAACTACGGACGAGTAGGAATGTGTTGCAAAAAGAATTTTTAGTTTCTGTGATTTCTTTCCTAGTTTTAGGCATTTGTATTTAATTTAGATATTATGTAGTTACTAATAGCGATAACTTTAAATGTGTTTTTCTCAAAATAAAAATTTTCGTGTCATACGAATATTCAAACTGCTCCGGGCGCATTTTTAATTATCGTATTGCTTTGAAATTTAAGTTTTATATACTTAACTGTATATCAAATAAATATTATTGAAAAAAATTATTTTTCTTAGCTCAGAATTTCTAAATTTTGTACTCGAAAAGACGATTTATAGGTATTTTGCGTCATAAAAAGGGTGTTTTCACTATTATAATTTTTTCTCTTTATATTTTTAATGAATGCTTAAAATAAGCAATAAGTTTCATTGTTAGTTCTATAAGGTATCCTGTAAATAAAAATTACCATATTATATGCAAAAGAACTGCGCATGGAACATTTTTAATTAGGCCAATTTTTGATATAATTATTAATTCATAATTCATAAATTATTAATATTTCATCATTAAATTTTAACCACTTTTACATATCTATGGTACTAATCACATATTCAAAATTCAAGCAAATCCATTCAAAACAAAAAATGTTATGTTTGAAGGTCCACTGTCCCCTTAAAATAGTATAATGTATTTATTAGTAAGTTTTATTCTAACATATATAAATAATCATTATACGAAATTTTATGAAAATTCAAGAAAAGTGATGATGCATGGAAGTCGACCAAAGTCGACCTCTGACCATGTTGGTGACCAACAGTCATTCATGTTCTAAACCGAAGCTGTATCTCATCGCCCAAATCCTTCAGTGGACCTGATTGACCAAGAGCTATCAGTACAACAACAACAAAGAGCACTCACCAATGCTCTACATTAGAGGTGTAGCAATAAGCTGAAGGAGGATCTCTTATAGCAGGGGTGGCCAACCGGTCGATCTTCGACATGATTTTAGTCGATCGCGAGCCATAATTTCATAAATATATGGACTATGTTAGTGAAGATAAGCTGCTCATTTTCCACAAAAAATGAGTACTAGTCGATCGCCGAATAAAAAATCATAGAAAAGTCGATCGCCAACTAAAAAAGGTTGGTCAGCCCTGCCTTATAGGTTTTAAAAAGGACTGTAGGGTTTTGTACATTTCAAACGAAGTGCATTTTCGTTCAATAAATAAACAAAAAAATGGGCGTGAAGCGGTGTTGGACGCTTCAAAGATTTGTGCTTTTTTGTGTAAGGTTATTACTGTGTCGTGGCTATATGCGAAGTAAACATAATCAGCAGGCTTATGATAGCCAAAATATTCATTTAAATTATGCAAATATCTAAAGTAACGTAATTTACTCCAAACGAGTAAATTGGGCTTTTGATGAGTGTTTTATAATTAGTAAAATTAGTGGGAACTGTTTCATGACCAGTGTGACTTATGTTCATCACTTATGTTCTGACGGTATATCCCTCACGCACACCTTAAAAGATTTTTGTACACGAAGAAACACTTTTCATTTCGGATAACTAAGCAATAGTAAATAACTATACTAATTATTTAATAGTATACAATAAATAGTTACTCAAATCAAGTGGTAAAAACGGACTGCTGCACTCGATATGCTATTGATACTTTAATATCCGTGATTTCTTGTGGCTGTCTGAGATCAAGTAGCGACAAAAAATTGAGTAAACTTCCTGTTGCCAAATTAAAATGACCTCATTTTTGCTTTAAAAAATTATATTTTTTTAAACTTTTGTGCATATGGAAATAAACTATTGAAATTCTCTGAATAAATGAGAACTTGCTTTCATTCCAACGATGAGCTTGTTTTCTTCAACAACAAAAAAATAATTAGGAAATGTATAAATTGTCTGCTTCTTTGAATAAATCAAACTTATAAATATATTAAATCATCCAATTCTAGTCCTTAATGCTCGAATTTTTTTTAAAGTACCTGAATGAATTTTGAGCTTAAAGAATGAAAGGCACAAAATGGTAAAAGAAAAGAGGAGAGTGTTTGGAATCTGATAAGCTAATCAGTATCTAATGATGTGAATAAATAATGATGTAGAACAAAATAAATGCCTCCCTCTAAGATCTGTTTACACTGCATTCTGCTTATCTAACAGCGGTTCCTCTTTCATATGTTTTATGGCCGCATTTAGATCCGATAGAAGAAATTGATTTAAAGAATCCAAATTTTTCATTATCAACGAAAAAATACTTGGTAGTTTGCTCGGATTTCAAATAAATTTGAACTGGCTATATGGATCAAATCTGTCAAAACCTAGGTCTTATAATAAGTTCATAAATAATTTTGTGTAAAAAAAAATAAAAATCCACTTTAAAATTGCAGGTCATTTAACATAGCTTCCTGTATCACGTTTTAAAACGCAGTAAACACATAACGAAGTCATCAGAAAAAAATACTTCAATAACTCCAATAACAATAGAATTCGCTGATTAAGGCTGCTATGTACTAAGAAAAAAAGTCGTATTTCCCTTTTCCTCTTCTTGCAGACTCTTGTGGTGGGAGGAATCCAGTTGACAGTTCGAGAATTCCACCCCACTTAGAATTGACATTTTAAGGGATTGTAATGGCTCTCTCTCTATAGGGGGGTTGAGCGCTGCCCCAAATTATTTATTTAAAATATATTTTGTCAACTATTTACAGGTACATAAATGCAGATAATCAAATAAAATTGGTAATGTCAGATAGCCTGAACTTTTCTGCAAAGCGCTACAGGATTCATTATATAAATTTCGTCCACCGAAGGAATTTATTAGCGTTTAAAACACACTGTACCAGATTTTTCCCCGAATAATTTATATTTTTAAATATTAATTGCATTTAAAAAAAAAAAACTAAAAATGTACATAAATGTAAAATTTCTTTCTCTGTGACGGAGTACAATTTTTTAAAAAAAATCTTTGAATCCGAGTCGACAATCCGTGGACAAATTTTCTCCATAGGTTAACATTGAGGTGAGAGAATCCAATGTGGTTAGTACATAGCAGCCTTAAGATCACTTTGGGATTTGCAGTTACCGATTGATAATATTAAACAGGGGATAAAAAGTGTTCATTATTAAACTCAATTTATTACAAATACGACATTACAAACAATGACGATATTTGTACAGTTTATGTTTACCACAAACTGTACACTTAACACGACATTATCTACAGTGCATTTCTTGTAGTTTGGGAAAACAACGTAAAATACTTACAAGATAAAGAGAACTTTTTATATACCACATTTTTAAATTTTCTGTTGAATCATATAAGCTTGACAATTCTATGTATTGATAAATTCTTTTTAAAATATTTTTGATGAATTATCGCATCAACTTAAAAGAAAATGATCAAATGCGTAATAAAGAAAGCAATTATAAGAAATTTTCAAACATTTATTAATTGAATTACATATATGAGATTTTTACAAACATCAATACCAGAGCCTACTTGTTTTCCAATTGTTTTTGGAGTGCCAGATCAACCGCGTGGAGGTGAGGCTTGGCATATTGAATTCATCTTTATATTTACTTCACCAGCATTTAATTCGATCGAAGCGCCACCTTGCAGATTTTTTTCCGAACTAACTTTCCATACAAAACAAAATTAACTGAACATGAATTCAATTCTGCTTAAAGATGGCAAAAAGTATTAAAAGAATGCATTGTCATCGTGTTCTGATCTATTCTAAAAGTTTCAAATGTCTAGCTAGTGGGGAAGTTAGTTAAAAATCGATTGCAAGATTTGTGCTGGACAAACACACAAACAAGAAAGCGAGTTAATACAAACGTGGTAAATTAACAGGAAAAACTCATCAATTGCTGCATGTCGTTCGTTTGCGTTTTTTAGCTCTTGAATACAATTGTTATAATCGTCCAATTTTCCGAAGTTTGTTCCACACCACGGGGAAGAATTCATAGAGTTTCTGACATCAGTCGGGGGAACATTTCATTTTCCTCTGCAACATCCATACTTATTTCCGATATAGTCCTTGTAGCCACCTCTTCAATACTGCTATCTATATCCACCCCATTTTCAAAGGTCCATTCTGTAGGAACAAGCTAAGAATTCTGATCGGTTGTCCCCAAGTGAAATTATTACAGCTGAAAGCAGCAGCCGAAATTCAATTATAAATAGGCGGATTATTTTTAACTTATTTTATGAAAACTAGCTGAAAACCCGTACTCCGCTACGGAGTACATTCAAATTAAATACAATGTATGCAATTGATGCCAAAAATATGTATAAATATATTTATAATAAATACAACGATCAATGTATGCAGTTGATGTAAAAAAATATATACAGGGTGAACCAAAAGTCTTGCCCTGATTATAAAAAATCATTGCAATATAACCGTTTAATATAATAATGTAACTTTCGTATCGTTGGATAGGTCAGTTTTAGTAGTTTTTTTTTTTTTTTTGTGCAATAAATGACGCGAGTGCTCCTTCAAGAGGGACTCAGGGGAATATTTATAAGGAGAACATCATTTTCGGCAGGAATGGCGTCGATTCAAGAGAAAGCCCAAAAAGCGTTACCCCTAACATTTACTTAGACTTATTGCAACTTTTTGAGAAAGATGTCGCACCCCCACACTGGGGATCTTTAGGGCGTGCTTTCCTAGACGAAACATGTACTGTGTGCACTGTAACAGAACACATGTTAAATAACACTTGGCGGGAACTGGAATACCGCTTCAACATTCTCCGAGCTACCAAGGGGGCACACGTTAAAATTTACTGAGGTAAATGGTCTTATAAAAAATTTATAACAGTACTTACAATATATCCAAACAAACATAGGTCTAATTATAATAGTTTGAGCACGATAAATATTTATAATCAGGGCAAGACTTTTGGTTCACCCTATATATATTTATAAAAAAATCGTAACGGATATTTTTATGGACAAAATAATGCAGAAGAAAATATTCAAATTAAATCTAATAGAACATACTAAAGAATATAGTACAGTTAATATACACTGAAGTGCCACTGACTTCGGGATAGCAAAGCCTATGCAAATTGTGTAGCGCTGCGCATCATGTATGCGCAAGTGAGGGTGCTGTGGTAACTACATATATAGCGCGTACTGTGGTTGTTCTGAATTAGTTGTTGGAATTGCCAGTATGGGTAAACTGCCTGATTCAGGCGCCTTCGATCGCGGACAAATCGTAGGTGCGCGACGCATGGGCCATTCAATTTCCGAAATCGTCAGACAGCTAGGATTTTCAAGGTCCACAGTGTCAAGAGTATACCAAGAATACATGGATGGTGAAAAAAAAACTAGCGATCGGGCAAACTGCAAAGGACAATTAGCCTTGACAGTGCGTGGTGAGAGACGGCTCAGGCGTATTGTACGTAGGCATCGAAGCCAAACATTAGCTCAAATTACCACCCAGTTTAATGACGGTGCCAGTCGTACAGTCAGTAAACGGACTGTGCAACGCTCGCTTCACCTTATGGGTTTCGGGAGCCGTCGACCTACCAGAGTACCATTGCTCTATACTCGCCATCGGGCTGCACGTCTTGCCTGGGCAAGAGAGCACAGAGACTGGAGTGTAGAGGACTGGAAATGAGTAGCATGGAGTGATGAGTCTCGATTCCGACTACTTAACGCCGACGGGAGGCTGAGAATATGGCGTCAGGCTCATGAAGCCATGGATCCTGCATGCCTGGCTGGAACTGTACAAGGGCATGATGGCTCAATCATGGTCTGGGGTGTTTTTTCGTGGCACAGTTTGGGATCTTTGGTTCGTGTACCAACCTCCCTCTGCAATTCAGTACGCAAAGTTGCTGGGTGATCACCTCCATCCGTTTATGCTGTTCTGTTATCCGCACGGTAATGGAGTTTTTCAGCAAGACAACTGTACCTCTCACAAGTCCCGGTTGGCTACTGGCTGGTTGGATGAGCATTCCTCTGACTTCTCTGTCATGAATTGGCCACCTAGAAGCCCAGACTTAAATCCTATTGAGCATCTTTGGGTTGTTTTGGAACAAGGCGTGAAAGGCCATCACACAGCACCAAAGAACCTTACTGAATTATGAACAGCTTTAGCCAATATTTGGCAAGCCATTCCAGTGGAAAGTTTCCAAAAACTTGTTGAATCTATGCCTCGTCCTGTGGCAGCCGTTATCAAGGCCAGAGGAGGCCCAACTCGTTACTAGGTAGGTATCCCTAATTCAGTGGCACTTCAGTGTAGTACAGTTTGAGGTACACTTCTGTTACTGTATTCTAATATTGTTTTGGATAATGTCCAATCGTCTGCCGCATTAGAAAGAAGAAAAAAAATTATTTTTGTCAATTTCGTTGTTATGCACGTGACGATAAATTAATTTACCAGAAAAATAAATCACACGATACCAGAAAAATAGATCACATAAGTACCAGAAAAATAAATCACATGATTAGCATTTAATAAATTAAATTCTAAATATGAATCTTTAAAAATTCCCCAAAAATCAGAAAATGGAAGTAAAGATTCGAAAAAGATTTCATTTTAAAGGAATTTTTAGGATCTTTCTCGTGATATAAATTTTATAACCCTCAAATTATTATTTTAAATACAAACTTAAAAAATGTTACTAAAACAGCTTAAAAATTTAATTTAAAAAAATCTAAGAAGAATTTTTTAAAATCTCTCTTAATGCACCCCTACACTATAAGAAGAATCGCCATACAAAATTTCAGCCCTTTAGGTCCAGCGGTTTGGTCTGTGCGTTGTCTGTCAGTCAGTCAGTCAGCCAGTCAGTTACGGAACTGTTCTATATATATATAGATTATTCCGACTGATCATTATAACAAAAGTGGAAAATAACCGAATTCCACTGTATATATGTATAAAAATAGTATTTGTACGTATTATATTAAAAATGCGCAAAACACAGTTTTGAAACAAAGAAAAAAAAAACCCTCTTAAAATGTGAGCAATATATCAAAACTAGCTTTTCTACTTGCGCTCCATGACATGATAATCCCAAATAATTATACGTAATTTATTTTTATTTTAAAGAAGGGTTACTTAATAGATGACAGGAAAAAATTTTTAATCAATACAAAGACGAATTTATGTTTTGGAAAGAATTTATGTTTAGGTCATAAAGGTTCATTTTATTCACCGTAACATCATGTACAATATTATATTAAGCAAAGTACAAAAATGTGCATTCTTACGTAATAATTAATATTTTCTTTTGCGTACAGCAAAGAGATACACCTTACAAACCTGGTATATATTTAAGTATTCCTCAAGTGATTAATGTCGTAAACGGTCTAGCTCGAGTTTCAAAATCTTCAGTTTAAGCTCTGAAACAAAAGTGATGTCTGCCTCCCATAGAGGCACGAAAATATGTATGTAAAACTTTTCGCTTTAAGGAATTAGGCACCTACAGTTTTCTATAAGAATTAAGCTGCAAAGTGCAATTTCTAAGGGTGCCCTGCATTGCGAAAATTCGAAAAAGGAGCTTTATATTAAAGGGAATTACTTTTCCATAAACAGCCTTTGTATGACATCTTACACAACACCTGGTTAAAGATCTATTAGACATTTTAATTTTGAAAGCTGTTTTAAGAGAGCAGATTTACTGCGGTGTATTGTTTCGAAAATTCAGCAGGGGTGTTTTAGGCGACGATACACAATTCATTTTATCCATACGATTTAATTATCTGATCTTCAATAAGTTGAACTAATAAGTGAACCGTTTAGTGGGATGATAACATTCGTGGGAACGCCTTGGGAATTTTTTAAAATGCTTGTTCCTTTAGAATTAACTTTTTAGCGTACTTTCTGTAATTACTGTTAATTTACGTTTTCAATGCGAATGTTTGCTCCGTGTATGACTAGAATTCCATTATCGTTCTTCCAAATGATAGAGCGCTCAGTCCATCATTTCGCCTAAATCACAAAGTCGTATTTCTACGAGATGGGATTGAACAGTCCCATCGTATGATGGATGTACGTTTTTGAATTCCAAAGCTTTCAGCCTTAAAAGTTCTTCGTATTCTATTCCTTACAGCCTTAAAATCTGTAGAATAGGGATGCGACATCGATAACAAAACATCGATGTTTTGAAACATCGATATTCAATATTAAAACATCGATGCTAATAAAACATGCCCAAAAACCATCGATGTTTTAGAACATCCATTTTTTTAAAACTGGTTTAGTAACCTCTAACATTAATGTTACTTCAGTTAGTCGTGGGGGGGGGGGATTTAATTTTACTCTCTGATTGGGCTGACACAAAGGACAAAAACTTGGTTGCTTTTGTCTTGGGCTACATTGATGACTCAAAATTCTCGTTGTACATATCGCCATGTTTTGCCTTCAAATATCCAAATAAATTCGTGGTATTGCCAGAAGTTTTGAGAGACTTAAGGCAAATATTGCATTTCGCCAATTTGTGAGAGATTTTGCAAAAATTTTTCCAAACGGTACTTTTGGGAGGCATCTTATTAATAACATTAACGTCAACTTACATAAAACCGGAACAAAGCAAAAACTTAAATGACTGCTCTCGTGTATATATTATTTATAAAATAAAACCCCATGGAAGGTTCTGGATTGTCAGGAACATTCCAAGCTCTCTGATTGGTTCATTGACTGTTGATCGCCATTTGTCTGTTTGCTAAGGAATCGTTCCCCTTTTTGTATTCGTCCTTTTCATAATTCAGACTTACATTTACTGAGTGTGAAAATTATGCTACGTGGTAAATTTTTTTATTATGGTACTTTTTTATTAAAAAAATATCGAGACAACGTAAAACATCGAGCACAAAACATCGATGTTAAAAAAACATCGGCTTCAATAACTCGATGTTTTGAAAACATCGACATCGATGTCGTATCCCTAGCCAAAATAACAAAGTCGTATTTCTACGAGGTGGGATCGAACTGTCCCATCATATGATGAATGTACGTTTTTGAATTCCATAACTTTCAGCCTTAAAAGTTCTTTATTCTATTCCTTACAGCCTTAAAATCTGTAGAATGAGTTTAATCAATGGAATCACGACGCCACAAATCTAACGTTTCATAGGTTTTTTTTTTTACTCACTGAACACCAGTCAAATGTTTTAGCTTTGTATGACTCATCTGGTGTCATTCCCGTTCTTCCATGAAGTCAAAAAAAAAATTGCTTCAAAGAGCAGTTTATCAGAGCGTAAGCTGAGATGTGTGCACACAGACAAAATAGATCCTGATTATTCCCACGAACAAGTCACAAAGTTAGTATAGTCGAATCCCGTTATAGCGAACCTGGTATATAACGAACTCCCGGATATAAAGAACGAAAATTTTAGTCCCGCCTGTTTACCTATTGTATTTAAAGTTAATTTATCCTTTTATAGAGAACCTCCGAAATCTTAAGAATCCGCTTTAACTAACATTTTTTTTTTTTCAGTCGACTACAGAATTTTTTTAATTTTTAAGCTTTTTAAGAATGTTGAAGATACAACGAATGTTGAAGAAGCAAAGAATGCTGAAGAAGAAGAGGATGTGGATAGAAAAGCACAAAATTTCATCGTTCTCAGATTGTGGCGTGCAATTGTTCGAAACATGTGATGATGAAGGCATTACATGTGAAAATCCGACCGATGAAGATATTGTGGAAGAAATTAAAATGAATCATTCTGAAATCGAAGATTCTGCTTCTGATGCCGATGAAGAGGAGCACATAAATCACGAAATCTTCACCATCTCGGATGCTACGGCAGCGATGCGTGTCATTAATCAGTTTTTGTCAACACTTACAGTGGAAGAAAGAGTGTTGGAATCATTTGACGTATTGGACAAAGAAATTCATAAAATGATTTTTGAAATCGGCATCCCGTCAGCAGAAGATTACCGATTGTTTCTGTATCAAAACAGTGAGCAACAATTGAAGGTAAAATGAATTTATTTCCATTTGTCTTCATTTCTAGTTAATTTAATTCGTATTGTGTCAGTTTAATGTAATCGATTTTAGTCAATTTAATTTAATCATTTTTAAAAGATTTTATCATTCTTTCAATACATCATTATTGAATATACATAGCAACTAATCAGTTATACATTCTGTGAACTCTAACATTTTTCTTAACGGTTCGGATATAGCGAACAAAACATTTGGTCCCTTGAAGTTCGTTATAACGGGGTACGACTGTATCTCAGATGTCCAAAACTAAGTTTAGTCCATAATGAGAAATTAAATAGGTCAGCAACAAAATCGATTGCTTTTAAAAATCGGAAAGAATTTCGATATGAATAGACAAGGTATTTGAAACATCTCCTGATAAGCACTGATAAATTAAACTCGAAAAAAAAAAAAGAAACTGATTTTGAGGCGGGTTCGATTTTCGAAATCACCGTTCGTTTTGTATGAGAGGCGCTGTCGATAGCGAGAAAGATTGATACCGGTGCCGTGAGATAAATCGCTGCAATTTCCTGCGAAAAATTCCTCTCCTTCGGCATCCCCTTGCCTATTGTGAGTTTAATGACGGAGGAGAAAGGCAATAATGACGGCTGAATGAAGAACACGCCGAGATTCATATTTTGTACCTGGTGTTCGAATGCGGAAAACTCTCTTTATTAGGCAAGCAACGCACTTTTTCGGAATTTCCTTCTGTCGAAATTTTTCCCCTTGCCGTCGCGCGCAGGATTGTTGAACTTGATGAATATCTCCCGATCAACGCCGAGAGAGTCGACACACAATTATATACATCGCAATTGTATGTGCTTTCCGAATCGGGGTGAAATGAGCAGTTCGCACCGAGGAACGGATTAGGGACAGTACAGTCGAACCCCGTTATAACGAACTTCAAGGGACCAAATGTTTTATTCTCTATATCCGGTGGTTCTCTATATCCGAACCGTTAAGAAAAATGTTAGAGTTCACAAAATTTATAACTCATTAGTTGCTGTGTATATTCAATAGTGATGTATTGAAATAATGATAAAATCTGTTAAAAAAGATCATTAATGAATTAAATTGACTAAAATGGATTACATTAAACTGACACAATGCTGGGTGGAAAATTATTGCCGATTAAAGATATTAAATATTAAAGTTAAAATAGTAACAGGGTTTCATTACTGATTACTGATTACCAATTACCCATTTCTATTTACCCAGGTTCGTTTTTAACCCAGCATGTAAACACTGCAGAAAAGATAGACACAACTTAAATGTTTTTAAATGATGAGGACCAATATTTACAAATTAACCACAAAATATTTATTACACAAATAAACAGATAAATTATACAGTATTAAAATGATTATTCTTCTCATAGCTACATGAATAATTAATAATCTGCTAAAATGATTAATATTCTTAAATATTAATTGGGTCCTCACCGAATTAAAATAGAAAGGTACGTGTCATTTTAGGGATATTTAATTTAATTTTATATTAAAAAATACTACTGTACTGTCCTTCAACCGAAAAGTAAAGGCTGACTTACCCCAAATATCGGCTAGCTAAGATGACATCGCGGCTTCAATATAGTTGCAGGATGGACTCGAGAGTCTCACCACAGAGCAAGCCCGTAGGCTATTCGCCCTCTGCACACCTCTCTCTCCCCAATCTCTCTGAACTCCTCTATATCTAAAAATCTCCTTTCTACCTCTTAATATTCATCTCAACTTTTTGCATATATGTTTCTTCCTTCCAATCATAATATTTTCTTCTCCATATAAACTTCACCTACGTCTTAAAACCTTTTTCTAGTGGCTATAATATTTCTCCTTTTATTAAATTCACACTTCTGATTGGACCTATACTTATCTTTCACATTTTCCCCCTTTTCCTTCCTACATTTTTCTTATATTTCATTTTCTAACACCTGGTCAGTTTTATAACAATTTTTCCTTACCATGACCCGACAATACTGCTACCGTTGCGTAAATTCCTTTCAATATAATCCTTATTCTAAGGGGCTTTTTTTCGATTGACCCTCGTCCAATACTCTTTTATCATGGGGCCTTTTAACTAACCGCAATTCTAACTTTACTACTGAGCCTTTCTTATGGGGCCTTTATATGGGAGCGGCGGCTATTTCTAAACTTTTCCCCTCTTTACCATAAATATATTTTTAATGCGTACATTTCCTTTTCTAGCAATCTTTTAAACTTATGTAAAAGGCCTTTTTCTTATGCTGACCACTATAACCGGCTAAATCCTGAACCTACCTTTCCTCTGCGTATACAATTTTTATAGCTGACCCTTTTCTTATTTCTTATTCCCCTTCACAACGCTTCACAATGGATAAAGGAATCTCGAAATGGCTTGCAGCTTTTACCAAATCTCCGAGAAACCTTTTGTTGGCTTAAAGAGCTAGCAACAATACTAATTAAATTAACTAAAAATGAAGACTAGGAAATGGAAATAAATTGATTTTAACTTCAATTGTTGCTCACTGTTTTGATACAGAAATAATCGGTAATCTTCTGTTGACGGGATGCCGATTTCGAAAACATTTTATGAATTTCTTTGTCCAATACGTCCAATAACTCCGACACTCTTTCTTCTACTGTTTGTGTTGACAAAAATTTATAAATGACACGCATCGCTGCTGTAGCATCTCAGATGGTGGAGATTTCGTCATTGACGTGCTTCATCGGCATCAGAATCTTCGATTTCAGAATGATTCATTATAATTTCTTCCACAATGTCTTCATCAGTCAGATTTTCACATGTACTGACTTCATCATCACATGTTTCGAACAATTGCGTGCCACAATCTGAGAATGATGAAATTTTGTGCTTTTCTATCCACATCGCGATAGGTAAACCTTCATCATGTTCTTCTTCAACATTCTTTGCATCTTCAACATTCGATGTTTCTTCAACATTCTTAAAAAGTTTTTTTTTTAAAAAATTCAGTAGTCGACTGAAAAAAAAAAGTTCGTTATAGCCGATTCTTGACATTTTGGAGGTTCGCTATAAAAGGATAAATTAGCATTAAATACAATAAGAAAACTTCTTGACCGAAATTTTCGTTCGGTATATCCGGGAGTTCGTTATGTACCAGGTTCGCTATAACGGGGTTCGACTGCATTGTTGTTCTAACGTGAAGCGTAGTCAAAGATGAAGGCTGTGAACGGGCGGTCAGCCATCTTTGATGGAGATAGGGTCAAACATATTGTACGTAAGAACCTAATGTATATCAATTCCTCGTTTGGTTCTAGTTGAAAGAAAGGTGACGTGTACATCATTAGCAAATCCTTCCGTGGAGCGATTTCTTTCTTGTTACCATTTTTTCTTCTCTCCAAGCATCAAACTCAAGATACAAGTAATACGCATACGAGCCAGTCTCGTGTACAGGTGTAGAGCAACCCCCCTCTACGATGTAATTAATGTTCCAAAGAGAAAATTGCTGAAAAAACACTCCTAGCGACAGTGGCGCTTGAGAGCTTCATTTTGGCGTCTTTTAGCGATTGATAAGTTTCTTTCGCTTTCCTCCATCTGGCCTTACGAAATGAATGAGCCAAGATGAGATGAGCAGTAAGCCGTGATTGTCCCCGCCTTAATAACACTCCTTTTACGATATTAACTTTCATAGATTCGATCGATACCATTTTTTAAACTGAGATACTTTCTCGGATTTCGTACGAGAAGATCCATTTACGACTAGAGGAAATTTCTCAAGTCCGTTCGATGCGAACATAAATTTTAATTTCTCTCTTCGGGAATTTTCATCAGTCAGCTCTGTTTGGGAGTGTTTCATTTATGTCAAGGTGTTTTTATACTTTCGCGAAAGGTTGTTATTATTTATTTCTAATGTTAAATTATCATGCCACCAAAATTCACCTTTTCCTTTATTTCTAGTGACATTATTGCACGTATTTTCGTTTTCTTTTATTGCCAATCTGCTCAACTTCGAAAAAAAAAAATTCAGGGAAAATAACGATGGATGGAGTAAATTTGCAAATGTGGCTAATCGATTGTGGAATGTTCTGAAGTTTTAAGGAATACGTATTTAACAGTGATCGAAATATTTGATAATTTGTATGCTGGAATTTGGCTACATTATGTTGATATCTTTACTTTAGTTCCGCTCAGTCATTGGCCAGCAAATAAATTTTAATTATTAGTGTAACACCTAATATTAACGTACTGTCCAGTAGTAAATTCCTCCTTTGGAAAGTTTTTCTTCTAACAGTTTCGTTGAGAATTCAACAAACCCTGCTGGAATGCCTTGTTTGGGAAACTATTCGCAATTCCTGATTTAAAACGTGCTATTACCACGTTTTTATGAACTCGCTTTCTTGTTTGTGTGTGTGTTTGTCCAGTACAAATCTTGCAATCGATTTTTAACTAAGTTCCTGACTAGCTAGACATTTGAAACTTTAAGAATAGCTCAGAACACGATGACAATGCATTCTTTTAATACTTTTAGCCATCTTTAAGCAGGATTGAATTTATTTTCAGTTAATTGTGTTGTGTAGACTGGTGCATCCATCTGTCGGCCGGTACGGGAACGAAAAGTTAAACGCATGTTAACTTCCAGTTAACTTCATTTCCTATCAAGTTGATGGGATAATTCATCAAAAGAATTTAAAAAAAGTGTTTATTAATACATAGAATTGTAAAGTTTATATGGTTCAACAAAAAATTTAAAAACATGGTATATAATAATTACAAGGTAAAAATACTTTTTATATACCATATTTTTATTAAAAAAAAAAAAAGAAATGTAATTTACATGCAGCTTCTTCATGAGCTGCAAACGAATTCGCATCTTCCATAGTTAATTATGGATTTCAAAATTATAAATTATAATCTATAATTTGAACGGAAAAAAATCAATGAATTTCGCAGAGAAAATATCGCAAATAGCATGTGGGCATAAATAAAAATTATCCCATTGTAATGAAAATGTAATATGCTTGGTTCGCAATTGCGTTAATAAATGGCGCCTGTAGCGCAGTTACTTTTGGCTCCAGACGCTACTCGTATTTTTACGTAATGGATTTTAAAATATGGAATAAAGATGGCTAAAAGTACTAAAATAATGCATTGTCATCGTGTTCTGAACTATTCTAAAAGTTTCAAATGTCTAGCTAGTCGGGAAGTTAGTTAAAAATCGATTGCAAGATTTGTACTAGACAAACACACCCACAAACACACACACAAACACACAAACAAGAAAGCAAGTTAATAAAAACTTGGTAAAAAGTACTTTGATTGGGTCATTGATGTAGAGAAACATTTACCCCTTTACTTCCTTAGTCGAACTGCAGGTCTTCGAGCTTAATTTGAGTTTCTCGAATCCTGGGACCTTTCCTCCATCGTAGCAAAGATACGAAGGTGTTTCAAAAAGCAAGAGCCAATTGAACTGTAGTTTCTGAACCGAAACCCACGGGCCTTCCAAACCCCTGCGATTCCTGTTTGCTGAAGATGTCGACTCCACCGACTCAATGGCATCTACAAAGTGGAGTGGGCTTAGAAGTTTGCACCGTAGAGCAGTCATCGTCGTGTGATTTATTTCGCAGGGGAATGCTGCAACAATAGTGGCGATGCGCTGGCGAAAGAATTGTGTACGAGTGGGTAGGTACGCTGAAGAATGGAAGAACATCCATCCGTGATGAAGTGAAAAGCGGTGCATTTCTGGCCGAAAGCCCAACCCAAAAAGCATTTTTTCCGTCGAAAAAAAGAAGTGAGAGCGAAGAGCGAAAGGAGAAGTGAGTTGAAAAGGACGTGATGATATAGAATAATTACAAGATAAAAAGAACTTTTTCTATACCACGTTTTTAACTTTTCTATTGAATCATATAAACTTGACAATAGGAAAACGGCGGGACCAAAATTTTCGTTCGTTATATACGGGAGTTCGTTAAAATGCGGGTTGCATATTCTGAAAGACTCGCGATTTGAGCACTCACTTGGCGGTTTTGGCACTCGCTTAGCGGTTTGGCGAAAAGTATAAGGGTTGCCTCAGTTCTATCTCCAATCCTCGTTCGATGCGGTTAGGTATTCTTAGACAATCTTATCGTCGTTCGATGTGGTTAGGTTTTCTTAGACAATCTTATCTAAATATCCCAAACAATGTCCGAGAACGCAATTCTAAATTTTAAAAAGCGATTTCGGCACTCAATTGCCGGTTTGACGAAATCATCAGTTTCGCCATCTGTTGACATATAGAGGAATCTTTTTATTATAAGTTTTTTTTTTACTTCTACGCAATTTAGTATGTTTTAAAATCTGAATTACATATATAACACAGGATTTAAAGAGATTTTAACAAAATAAATAAATGAATAAATTGAAATAAGTATATTATTGAATTTTAAATTTACTTTCTTCAAATATCCACAATAATTTTTACTTATTTATTAATTAATAATTTGAAAATGCTAAATTTATTACTTCATATTTTGCAAAGCCAACGAAAAAAGGAAAGATGATTCAATTATAAACCTATGTTATTAGTTTATTTTTCCAGTAGATAGCGTCACTAAAATTAAAGAAAATCAGATTAAAAAATCATACAAATTACTCAAGTGCAAAAATTTTTGAAGTCTATTTCAATAAATAAGAATAAATTCAAATTTAACAATCAAATTCAATCTATTTCAATTTAATATAAATGTATTATATATTCATGTATTACGCTATATACATGTATAAATATGCTATGTATAAATATATTTACATCCAAATATAATCATTCAGACATTACGAAATGATATTACGAAATCAAATACATTCAGAAGTGAAAGAATGTTTTCGCTTCTTCGTTACCGCACTCCTTGTGTTTTAATTCAATTATCCAAAAAAATTTCAACAATAAGAGCTAGAGAGCTAAGATTGGTGGCATTTTAAAGCAATTTTCAAGACCTTTTTCAATGATATATAACACAATTAGGGCTTAGAAAAATTTATTTTATTTGAATTTAAAATCTGAATTTTTCAAAATGCGCCGCTTGAAAAATTTTCAATTTTTTTTTAATAATACTTTATATAGTACTGAAATGATTGTATAAGTTTGAAAGTGGGATATGTATGGGTTCATGTTAAAATATTGCATTGAATACAGTATTCCCGATTTTGAAAACACGAAATTACTTAATACAATATGTTTTAAAGCCTAGAAAATTAGAAAAAAAAATTTAAGATGTGTAAGTAATCGTACTTGTTTTGTATAATTGAAAGTAATCATATTTGTTTTGAAAAAGATATAGAACCATTTTTATCAGACTGTATATACTTCAGCACATACAGTACTAGACTTTCATTCACTTTCTTGCTTTCAGTGCAAGATTTTCAAATTCTCTTATTTTCAATTAAATTCTGAAAATAAAACAAAAACAAGTAATATATAAAAAAAAAATTTAAAGTCAATTCCTACTTAGGTCAACAAATAAAAAATTTGAGTTTGAACTAATAGTAGGAATTGAAAAAAAGGATTGCCTGCCAGAACCTTGCCTACTGGGCGAGATTAGGAGGGGGGAAAGAGAGAGAAAAAGTTTGTCAGGTTGAGGATTCGATCTCGCAACCTACAGGACGGGAGAAGCTCGCGATACCACAGTGCTACCATTTACACAGAAACAAGAGGGAAATTACTATTCAAGATCAAGAGACGCTCTAGGTCTAAATCTAAAATTGATTAATTAAATTTAATTAATTAATTAATATTTGAAAAAAACTGTATTATCATCAAGTGTCATCCACTACAAGTTTAGCAAAATGTATTTGAACTTGAGTGGATGAATAAAAGTACTTTTATTAACGATTGAAAATTTGAACAAGGTATATATAGAGAGAGTGTGAACTAATAGTAGGAATTGAAAAATCTACAGCAAAGAAAGATCAAAAGATCAAAAACACTAAATACAAAGTTGGTGAGTAGGTGATGATAAATTATGATAAAACACTGTTTCCTGGAGAGATCCTATTAGTAGACATTGAAAATTTCACTATAAATGTAATGGTTTCAACAGGAAACTACAAATATGCATGACCCTCAACAAAGGACATTCATGCTTACAGCTTGGTATAAAATATGAACTGCCCCAGCCTACACATTGCAATAGCAGAGAAAGCCAATATAAATTTCTTGATAAATAATTTTACATGTGCCTATTTATGGTTAAAATTTTTACTATAATTAAATAAACCATTATTAAAATAATGTATTATTCTTGCCTACTAATAATTGCATCAAAACTAGTTTGTTATATGAAAATAGTCAACTTTAATAGTGATTTGTCATTCCTTCATACTCAGCATCATTTCCTCATTTCTTCAATAATTTAGCATAAAAATGTAATCAAATTAAAATAAATTTTTTTTTAAAAATTTGATTAATTTAAAATTTTATTTTTTAAAAATTATATGTTGAAAAAAATTTATATTATTGGAATTTAAGGTGACTGCCTACGTTCGGAGCTAATTTTTTTAAAAAATTGTTTTTTAAGGATTTTTTGGTCTTTTATGGTAAAATAGCATTTTAAAATAAAAAATAAAAAAAATTTGCCTGTAAATACCATACTTTTTTTATAAATTGGTCAATTTGAAGTAATTTTTAATGAAATTCAACTAAAACGCCTATCACTCTGCACAAAATTCTAATGCTAATATTTTAATTTCCTTCTCACACATGATACATATAACAGTTATCTTCAAAATGACCCTCAATCTAAGAGAAATTTTAAAATGCAGAAATAATACAGACAATTTTATGTTCCAATATGAAAATTTTCCCCAATTCGTCATTCCTTTCCTTATAGCCCCAAACAAAAAACTATTTATTATACTTCAATTATTGTGCGTCATCTCATTAACAATAGCATCTAAAACATTTGCTGAAAATTTTATCAAATTATATGCATTATTATGTGAGATATCATGATAACGGTAGAGTTGTGTGACACTTCAATTTTGTATCAGACGATGTTTTTAAAAATAGCTATAACTCTGCTTCTAATTAATGTAGAATGAAAATCTAAACGGTTTTGAAAAGAGAAAAGATTGAATTCACGATTCTTGCAAAAAATAAAATTGACCAAAATAGTCAAAAAATGGCATTTTTAACGTAGGTAGTCACCTTAAAACTTTAAATTTTTTAATTTATGCAACTTAATTTTTTTAATTAAAGCTTATTAAATACATTTATTTTCTAATTAACATTAAAATTTTAAAAATTAAAATTATTGTGGATATTTGAAGAAAGTAAATTTAAAATTCAATAATATACTTATTTCAATTTATTCATTTATTTATTTTGTTAAAATCTCTTTAAATCCTGTGTTATATATGTAATTCAGATTTTAAAACATACTAAATTGCGTAGAAGTAAAAAAAAAAACTTATAATAAAAAGATTCCTCTATATGTCAACAGATGGCGAAACTGATGCTTTCGTCAAACCGGCAATTGAGTGCCGAAATCGCTTTTTAAAATTTAGAATTGCGTTCTCGGACATTGTCTGGGATATTTAGATAAGATTGTCTAAGAAAACCTAACCGCATCGAACGACGATAAGATTGTCTAAGAATACCTAACCGCATCGAACGACGATTGGAGATATAACTGAGGCAACCCTTATACTTTTCGCCAAACCGCTAAGCGAGTGCCAAAACCGCCAAGTGAGTGCCAAGCCGTCAAGTGAGTGCTCAAATCGCGAGTCTTTCAGAATATGCTACCGGGTTCGCTATAACGGGGTTCGACTGTACAGGAATTTTTAGACACTGAACAAAAACCTTGATAAAATTGTTCCATTCGCGGTCGTTTCGAAAAGACTTTTTTTAAAAATCGCCTGCGACTTCGCGGACCACTTCTTGGGTATTCCGGTCGGGAAACGGTTTCGACCAAGCAGTAACGTGCTGTTTGTTTCTCAGCATTCACTCTGTCACAGCGTCGAAAAAGGGGCGCTGTTCCATTTTGGATCGAAAGGTAGAAGTAGTCGGAGGCCTATTTTGTGTTCGATATTCGGAAGAGAATTGCAGTTTACCCAACGACTAGAGAGAGAAGGGAGGGAGTCGTCTTTTGCTTTCGAAGCGAAAGACAAAACCTTTTGTGTCCGGCAAGTGCTTAGGGAGCAGATTTTTCCATGTTCAGCGGTTTGCATTCTTGAAGAGCGCTTCCCCCCTTTTGTACCTCGAGGATGACGCGCCGCGTTTTCAAAGGCACAAGAACCCCTTGTGAGGCACTCTCCAGAGAAAAGTGCAATCCGACAGCGATGTGGTCAAGAATGGGCACTAGATAGGAGACCGGCATCTTAACGATGCTTGACGATGGAGAAATAATTTGGGGGCTAACGGCCGACTCACAAGCTCCTTCTAAATGTAGAAATTGTCACGATCCCCAGGACTATTCGAAGCTTTAGGATAAAAGAAATTTCTGTCCTTTGACTCACTAATAAAAATATTATGTGCAGTCATTCGGCTTGAAACGTTCTCTTCCATGATAGTTAAGCTTGATTTACTTAATATCCCTCCTATCTATATCTATATATATAAAGCAGTTCCGTAACTGACTGACTCACTGATTCACTGACATACAACGCACAGACCAAACCGCTAGACCTAAAGGGCTGAAATGTTGCATGGCGATTCTTCTTATAGTGTAGGGGGCACTTAAACATTCTTCTTACATTTTTTTAAATTAAATTTTTAAGCTGTTTTAGAAACTGTTTTCAAGTTTGCATTTAAAATAATAATCTGAGGATTGTAAAATTTATATCACGAGAAAGATCCTAAAAATGTCTTTAAAATGAGATCTTTTTCGAATTTCCGATTTTTGGTGAATTTTTAAAGATTAATTTTTAGAATTCAATTTATTAAATGCTGATCACGTGATTTCTTTTTCTGGTACTTTAAATAAATTTATTGTCACGTGCATAACGACTAAATAGACAAAAAAAATTTTTTTTCCTTGCTAATGCGGCAGACAATTGGACATTATCCAAAAAAATATTAACATATACAGTAAAAGAAATGTTCCTCAAACTGTACTATATTCTTTAGTTATGTCCTATTAGATTTAATATGAATATTTTCTTCTACACTATTTTGTCTATAAAAATATCCCTTACGATTTATAGATATATATATATATATATATATATATATTTATTTAATTATTTATTTTTGACATTAATTGCATACATTGACCGTTGTATTTAATTTAAATGTCCTCCGTAAGAAGTGCGGGTTTTCAGCTAGTGTATATATAAAACAGTTCCGTAACTGACTGACAGACAACGCACAGACCAAATCGCTGGACCTAAATTGCTGGCATTTTGCATGGCGATTCTTCTTATGGTGTAGGAGTGCACTAAGAGAGATTTTTGAAAAATTCTGCTTAGATTTTTTTAAAATTAAATTTTTAAGCTTTTTTTGAAACATTCTTTAAAGTTTGCATTTAAAATAATAATCGGAGGGTTATAAAATTTATATCACGAGAAAGATCCTAAAAATCCCCTTAAAAGGAAACCTTTTTCGAATCTTTGCCTCCATTTTCTGATTTTTGGTGAATTTTTAAAGATAAATTTTTAGAATTTAATTTGTTAAATGCCGATCCTGTTGTTTCTTTTCTTTTCGCGATACTTTAAATTAATTTACCATCATGTGCATAACAACGAAAGAAATTGACAAGAAAAATATTTTTTTTTCTTTCTAATGCGGCAGACGATTGGACATTATCCAAAAAATATTAAAATGCAGTCAAAGAAATGTTCCTCAAACTGTACTATATTAACTGTACTATATTCTTCAGTATGTTCTATTAGATTTAATTTGATATTTTCTCTACATTATTTTGTCTATAAAAATATCCGTCACGATTTTTTTATAAATATATATATATATTTTTTTGGTATTGATTGCATACATTGACCGTTGTATTTAATTTGAATGTACTCCGTATCGAAGTACGGGTTTTCAGCTAGTTAGATAAATATACGAAAGAAACCCGAACAGTTAAAGTCCAACACAACGCCAGTAAGGTGGCGTTTAAATGGCAATTAATAAAACACGGGAACTGCCATTACGAATTCTTTTTAATATCAAGTGATGTTCTCGGTGAAAAGTGCAATCGAAATAAAGTGGAAGAAGGAAAAAAAATATGAACCGGGAGCTGAGCAGAAAAAAAAAATTAAAAAAGAGAAAAGATTAAAAACGTGTTGAATGAGTATTAAGTAAGAGATTCCCCTTTTTTAAACGTTGATTAGTCGCGTTGAGTTGTTTAAGAGCTCCTTCAGTATTGAGAACCCCATTAAAAGCAGAGAAAACGTTTCACTTAAGGAAAATAAAATAATAAAAATTCACGTCGCAGTCCGGGAAAAAACGTTCACGAATAATAATAATTTTTAAAAAAAATTGATTTTGAAAGGTGTTTCGATGGGGTGAAAAAAAATTGCAAAAATTTGAGAAACTGGATAAATTTCATTTGTATTGAAGAAAATTCTGTACAAGATGTAAATTCTTAATGGACTTGTTTATGATAAATGGGATTAAAATTAAGGAAAACAACCCATGTATCAGTATTAGAATAACCAGTTAACGTGATTCTTAACATACTAGTGGTTAGCCCGTCAAAAATGACGTGTTAATTTTCATTTTTATCAATATACATCTGCAAAGTCAATATTATTTGTATACTTAATAGCTTCTCTACTTTCTTTTATTTAAATTATACACATTTTTAATTATTTAAAATTATGCAATATCACCACTATTAGGATCCATTTAAGATGTAATTTTTTTAAAAATTTAAATAAAATCTGAACTCCACATAATAGCATCAATTTACTTAATTCTATTACATGTATTAATTATGGAATATTAAATTCTGTCTGTTAACAGTATCTAACGTAACTATTGTAAAAATTGAAACATTATGAAATAAGAATGAAATATTGGTTTTAAGTGTTTATAAAAAAAAATCTTTATTATTATTTAAAAATTTTTTTTTTCAATATAATGATTTTTATTTTTTTGAACATTCATTTTAAATGTAATACATTGCGCTGTAAGTAAATTTTCCATTAACTGCGGTGGAAAAATTTAACATAGTTGTTTCCAAATTTTAATTCATAAATGAACACGCCCCAAATATAAACCACTGAGGTGTTCATTATTTTTCATTTAAAGATGTTACAAGTTGAAAAATATTTTTTATGTATTTTGATCGAGAGGAAAGTATAATATTAAAATATTTCAACAATGAAAGGCTTAATTTCAATTTCATTTATTTTTAAAACGCGGTTATCATAGTACATTTGAATATGGCAACAAAAAGGAAAAAGCGTTCCAGACAGAGAGGTAGATCTGTGTTATTATCAATGTTATATGGAAAATTTGAGTATTTTCACCTCCACAAAAGAATAATTACTCGCAATGAAAAATATATTCTCGTTATTGAATCCAAATAATAATAATAATAATAATAATAATAATAATAATTCTCATTATATTTGATCTTAGATTTATACCTTTTATTTCTTTATTTAATCTATCACGACACTAATTGAAATCGTATTGTGGTGACTGTGTTATCTTATCCACTGAGTCCATTTAACAGTCGGTGTTAAGGGGGCACAGTGCTTTGAAGCTCAACCAAACGACTATAAATATGACTTAATTCTAACCACAAAAACTCAAATAGTATTAGAAAACTAAATTTTCTTTCTTTATACATATAAAGTACATATCTTTAAATATGTCATATATAAAAATGGAAATTATAAATCTATAAATAATTTTCAAATTAGCAGTTTAGGATTTTATATCATTAACTGGTGATTAAAAATCAAGTGCTACGCGCTGCGCCCATCATAAAATCTTTATATATAAAACAGTTCCGTAACTGACTGACTCACTCACTCACTCACTGACATACAACGCACAAACCAAACCGCTGGACTTAAAGGGCTGACATTTTGCATGGCCATTCATCTTACTATGATGTAGGGGTGCACTAAGAAAGATTTTTGAAACATTCTTCATAGATTTTTTTAAATTAAATTTTTAAGCTGTTTTTGTAACTTTTTTTAAAGTTTGCATATAAAATAATAATTTGAGGATTATAAAATTTATATCACGAGAAAGATCCTAAAAATTCCTTTAAAATGAAATCTTTTTCGAATCTTTACCTCAATTTTCTGATTTTGGGGGAATTTTTAAAATTTAATTTATAGATTAATTTTTAGATTTTAATTTATGAAATGTCGATCACGTGATTTCTTTTTCTGGTACTTTAAATAAATTTATCGTCACGTTTATAACAACTAAATAGACAAAAAAATATTTTTTTCTTTCTAATGCGGCAGACGATTGGAAATTTTGATTTGGAATTCCAAAAAAATAAATAAATATCCCTTACGATTTTTTTTTATCAATATATATATATATATATATATATATATTTACATCAATTGTATACATTGATCGTCGCATTTACTATATATATATATATATATATATATATATTGGTATTAATTGCATACATTGACCGTTGTATTTAATTTGAATGTACTCCGTAGCGAAGTACGGGTTTTCAGCTTGTTGAGATATATGATTACAGAAAATAATGAATGGTCAGGATACACTTATAATATATTTAACAGTAATGTAAAACTAAATAAATTGTAATAAATATAATTTAAATTAAAAATTGAGACTAAAATTGGAAAACTTATCGCAAAAATTTGCATAATTTTCCCACATAAAAATAAGTATTCCTGAATTGCAAGTTTTTCTAGTTTTAAAATGTAGAGTACCACGAAATATACATATAAGTGTAGTTTTATCAGTTTCCTATTGATAGTTTAAAAGTAATTCTGCACTCCAAATTAGCAGTTAATCATATAAAACTCTAAAATGCTGATTTGAAAATTATTGATAGATTTATAATTTTCATTTTTATTGTATAAGACATATTTTAAAGATATGTACTTTATATGTATAAAGAAAGGACACATTTTTTTTTCTAATATTATTCGAGTTTATGTGGTTAGAATTAGACCCTATTATAGTCATTTCGTCGAGCATAAAGGTGCTGTTTAATTTAGCACTGGTTACGAAAAACATTGTCACTCAGTTCAAGATGAAAGTAATCGTTTTTAGCACTATAAGGGGATATTTTAATCTGAATATGTTAGACAATACATTAATTGAACCGGCAGTTTAAAGAAGGGAACAAATCCAAAAACTGTTTTTGTGGGAAATAAAAAAAACTTCATACTTTTTTATTTATTATTTTTTCTTCACTAAACTTTTATATAAGATTCTTTACATTTACCCGCTATTCCAGTACCTTGGAAAGGTCATTTGAACTGTCCTTAAATAAACTATATGGTACTAAAAACCATGGATTTGTTCCCTTCTTCAAGCTGATTATGAAATAGGCATAAAAATCAATAATTAAAGAATGAGAAATATTTTTATTTATAAAAATTTAGTATATGTTTGAAAAGTTTTGTAAAAAATTATTAAAATCATTACTAATCATCACTTTCATCATCATAATATGCAGTGGTTGCAGTAGTTGGTCACATCAAAACTTCTTCATAAAATGTTTTGTACTCCTGTGGAATGTGAGTAACTCTCTTGCCAATATCCTGGATCTTCTTGTCTTTTATTACCTTAGTTTGTATTTATAAGCTTTAATAATGCTTAATATTAGCAAAAAGCGCGCCTTTCCTTTTATTTGGGACAAGCAGTCAAAATGACCGCTGATCGTATAGTTAGAGTTATACGGAAAACGCCGTAATGCTAGTGTTAATAGAGGATTACCGTGTAAATGCAGCCTTAAATGATTAAACAAAAAAAGAAAATTGTGATTAGCTACAAACAAAAGGCTAAAGAAATAACAGATCAGCAGATGGAAATACCAGCTGTAAAAGAGCACGACAACAGCGACAGTCTGGCCAAGCACGGTATCAATAGTTTGAAGAAGGAAACAAAACCGGGATATGTTCCCTTCTTCAAACTGACAAATATTGCGAGGCCCGATTACACCAGGATGTGAGTTTTTTTTTCCTTCTTTACAAGGAGGTTCTATATGTAAACACCATTTTAGCGCAAAAAAAAAACGAATTTCGATTTTTTGGCGCTTGTTCCCTTCTTTAAACTGCCGATTCAATTTCACAATTGAGTTGTAGTCGTAGTCGTAGGCCCGAAGTGATAAAAAAAAGGATCTTAAACCCTTTATTTGATGACTCCTTCCATCTTTCGCCGTTTTGCATTTCATGGCCTGTCTGAACAGCACGACCTTTTTCAAAAACCCACAAATAGGCTTTTCCTTCTGCGACTCAAGCACGTTTCCTGAGATATTTGCCCATCCATGCAAAACGCGATTTTGTTGTTGGCTACCATTTGGGTGGGCCAACATTGTTGTCTATGAGAAGACATCGCGAAAACGTTCAAGCCACTGTACCATGTCGGCGGAACCCATTAAGTTTCCCGAATTTCAGCCTAATAGTATCACCCAAAAACCACAAATGCATCGTTCAAATATGTACACCAACATTGGTACATGGATGTTCCCAAGACAAAACTCTGCAAGATAAGATAATAGAAAGAAAAAAAAAACTGGAAATGCATCAAAAAGTAAGGGTAACTAACAGCTCACGAAAAAGGTAGGGTGGGTGTCCCAAATATCGCCTACTCGTGTTTCTAAAGTACGATTCGCGCTTTGTATGAGAAAATGCAGTCACTTCTCAGTTCTGGGTTTGTACTAACAGCGACAACGCTCTTATCACTGACAACAGAAACTATATGGCGTCCGAAGTTGTTTTGGTTATTGTCTTCGTAAACTTTGGCTCCATAGAATGAGAATCCAGTAAATGACCAGGTAGGTGCATCCGAATTCTAATTTTGCTTATACCATTTGAAAGTGCATTAAACAGAGACTTTGCTAGAAACGCCTTTGAAAAATGGCGGTGAAAATCGGGTGCTCCTCATTTCGCCTGGTAAGCGGTAAGAGGAACAGAGGTAGGCGATATTAGGAACCGCTCTGGGGTTCGCTGGTTATTTCAATTTCTCCAACTTAGCTACGTAACTTAATCTGGCACTGGTTTTGGAGCTGGTTGGACTCGGGATACCAACAGAAACAGTTCTTAGGGAAGTTCTTTGGGTTTTCAGCCTAATCAGAAACTAAAAAGGGGATGAAATGTCAAAAAAAAAGTTAGGGTAGGCGATATTTCGGACACCTACCCTATATTTAATAAGATAAGAATTTAAATTTGACTAGCCATCAACTAATAATCGCTGACGAACAATCTGAACTGAACCATCCGACTGCGTCGTCAGTCGATGAGTGAAAAAAACTCCCACATTCTCATCGGCTTCACCGTTTCTCTTATAAATTGCTTGTACGTATCTTTGTCGTCTCTTCGAATTTTAAGGAGACTCTTAAGTCGAGGAAATAAGGCATATTTTCATACTTTTTGACTCTTTGTAACTATTTCAATTTATTCCCAATTTTTCCAAATTTTATGTATATGATAAATTGATATATTTATTTTAATAAAGAAATTTTCAACCCTCAAAATATTTTTAAATAATTTTTTTTTAATGCTTTAGATATACCTTGTTTTTTAAGCATTTTTATTGTATACTGGCATACGCGCAGAACTATGAAAATAATTTTACACTTAAATGTATAATTAGTGTTTTATATTTAAAATAAATAATTCAAAATACAATTGAACATAAAACATTCAACATTAAAATTTTTTTCATTTTTTTTTTAAACTGCTTAAAACATACTTAAAATTTCCTTAAATCTTTGCATTCATTTACTCCTGAAAAAATAACAAAATGGTGCAGTGATTCCAATAATTCTAGTTCAGGCGCAATAAAATAACATGATTATGCAGTGATAAAAATTTCGTGGAATTATGTTCCATAGTTTTTGAGATATCAGTTGCGGAATGATGCAAAATTACATTTTGAGAAAAAGGAGTTTAAAATTTTTCTTACCATAAACTTGATCAGTAATTGAATATTTAAATATTTAGAATATCAATATCTCCGGAATCTAAGCGGAATATTTTCATGCGGTTTGCTTTATGTTGTTCAGAAATGATCAGGCTCTAACATATATTTTTTTCAAAAAATCGAATGTTTTGAAGATTTAAGGGTAGTGAGTCCCCTTAATACATCGAGCAGCCTTTTTCATGTATGAAGAATAGCGTGTAAGATTTGGTGAAGAATGGGTGATTGTAGAACTAATTCTGCAGACGAAAAAAAGAACTGAAAAAAAAGTTTAAGAAATAGTAAAAAATAATGTCATAACCTACACTATTTATTTTTTCTGAAAAAAATTCTCTCCAACTTCTCAAAAGAACCACGTCAGTTACTGCGTTCCTAACCATCCGCATTCGTTGGTAATGTAAACGATTCTTACTCATTATTTTTTTTTGGAAAAGTCAATCGAAATCTAAAGTAGAACGGTCGAGTTATAACTAGGGAACGCTTAAACTCGTTAAAAGAAGTAATTAAGAGATACTCCGGACTGGCATGAGATCTTCTCCTTAAAATGCATAAGGTTAAAAAAAAAAAGGAAAAAAAAAAGTAGGCATATATAAGTGGGTGCAAATTAATTATGCGGGCGCATTTTCTCGTCGATTCCTCCGGGGAGATTTCAAGTGATATCGCCGTGCAAAGAGAAGTAACACAGATAAAATAAGAAGTATTTCAGATGGTACGAGGGGGGGAGGGAGTTTTCTTGGATTAAAAAATAAGATAAAATCTTCCTAAAATGGGTGCCTAGAGGATCTACTTCTGCAAACATTCATTAGCCTGATCGAAATATTTAAATGCTTCCCAGAAGATGTAATGGCAGATTTTAAAAAAAAAGTTACCCATGGAGTTAATCGAAAAGCCAGATGTAATGCTCTGCAGGTTCGTTGTTACTTCCCTTTTGAAAATAATGGATTCAGATTTGTAAGTCGCCAGTCTTACTTCAAATATTACGTCATAATAACCTAAATTCAGCGAGTACGAAACATTTAGCTTCGATAAAAAAAAAGAAAAAAATTGCGGTATAACTTACACTTATTGTTATTACATATATTAATTTATAACTAGGTGAAATTGAGAAATATGAAAAAAAACTCACCTAATATCCAGTAAAAAAAACCTTCGCTGGACCTCAGGTGCCAAAAAGCAAAAATAATTTTGCAAACATTTCTAAACATTTGTAAATATCCTTTATTTATCCTTAATTTATGTTTATTTTTCTTATGTTAAATACCGCTTATTTATTGTCACTGAGTGATAGAATTCAATAGGTGACTTTTTGGCAAAAATTTTCGAGAATGGTGGTGAAGTTGGAGACAAATTTGGCGACATTTTGGGAATTTTAAGGTCTCCGGAGAACCCGTCAGATTGCACCTAGATGGCGTAATTAACGAGATGCGGATTTTTTTCATTTCTAGAATCATCGAGAATGTGACCAACGGTATGAGCATGCCAAACTCGGCTCCATTCATTCATTCCTATCTCAGTTTACTACCCAAGGCTCATAGAGTTGGTGGATAATTACTTAGAGGAATTAAAGGTTACTTAATCATCATGTTTTTATTAACTCGCTTTCTTGTTTGTGTGTGTGTTTGTCCAGTACAAATCTTGCAATCGATTTTTAACTAACTTCCCGACTATCCTGGCATGTGAAACTTTTAGAATAGCTCAGAACACGATGACAATGCATTCTTTTAATACTCCTAGCCATCTTTAAGCAGGAATGAATTCATTTTAGTTAATTTTGCTTTGTAGAATGGTGCAGCCATCTATCGGCCTGGACGGGAACGAAAAGTTAAACTCAAGTTAACTTCCAGTTCTCGAGCTAAACGATTGATTACACGTTTGATACATCTTTATTACGCATTTGATCATTTTCTTTCCAGTTGATGGGATAATTCCTCAAAAAAAATTTTTAAAGTATTTGTTAATAGAATTGTCAAGTTATATGATTCAACAGAAAATTTAAAAACATGGTATATAAAAAGTTCTTTTTATCTTGTCATTATTTTAATTTTAAAACAAAAGGATTAATTTAAGCAATCCAAGATAAAGCCGGACTTTTAAAATAAATAAACTTTTATTATGAGAAGTTGTTGTTTTTTCGCTAGCTCAGGGGAGGGCGTGAAAATTATGTTCGGTAATAACATTTTTAATCAGTAATGTTGTGTTTCCCTACAGTTATCTTTGTTTCTTTGTCGAAACTTAACTTTGAATTCTTTGATGACTCATGGAATCAAAAGGAAAAGCAAATTGAATCAGGGCGCACTTTAGAAAATTCTTGACTATAGGCACAACTGGGGATGGGGACCCCCTAACACTGATGTGGGCGTAAAATTTCCAAAATTAACAAAAAAAAAAATAATCATGAATCATTGTGAAAGTACCATTTCACCAAGAATTGGCTATTTGGAGCGTAGAAGCCTAGAACATTATCAAATAACAAAAAGCAATACAATATATTAAATTCATCATTAAAACACCAATACAATGCAACCAGAAAAACTTATTTATCCCTCATATACACTATAACATACATGTGATGAACAAATCAGTCAAATTTGAAAGGATATATAAAAAAAAATGCTATTAAAAAAGGTAAAATAAAAAAAATTGAGTTGGGAATTTTTTCTTTTAAAATAAAATTTTTGTAGGGTCCCCAACATTCGAGGGCCCCTAGGCCTAGGCCTACCGAGCCTAATGGAAAATCAGGGCCTGAATTGAATAGAAATAGGCGGCCTATTCCGAAAATCTTAGACGATTCGCATAATTTAGAAAATGAACAGGAAACTGTGAAATGGAGTGAGTCTGCAGCTTTGAAATAGCTGGCACGAGGACTGCTTTTCACACCAGAATAGCCAGTGTTATTCTCTCAGTGTTCAGATCTCAGTGCCTCTTTTAAAAATGCTATCACGCGTCTCGAAAGTAGTCCGAACGAAATTGAAGAAAAATACAGTCGAACCTCCATATATCGAAGTAGCAAAATGCCGGAAAAAAATTCGATATATAGAAATTTCGATATATAAATTTGATCTTAGTTTTATCATAATTCTCGTAAAACATTAAAATTAAAGCTAATTTTAGTATACGAAACTCCATTTCTGATTTATATACAATCACATTAAATGAAAGTTAATAACTAAAAAAAGGAATTAACATGAAAGATTTATTGAGTACTATATACCTTTTAAAAAAAACAATAATCCATACAGTGGTTACAGTGATCACAGCTACATTCTTTAAAAAAAAAAACTACGAATATCTTGCTGAACAGCCAGTTTTGCGGAAAATTCATCGAAGAAATGCTCGCATTTATTCAGTCCACTAAAAACTTCATCAGAGAAATTTTCCGCGAATTGAAGTCCACGACGTATTGTTTCAAACGCCAAAAATTGGGAGATTTTATTCTAAAGTGGAATAAGATCTTCCAATATTCGTGAAAAAATTTCGATGTATAAAGATTTTTTCGATATATAGAAACAGTTTTTCTATGCAATGAACATGGAGATTTGCTAAGAGTTCAATATATAGAAAATTTCGATATGGGGAAGTCCGATATATGGAGGTTCGACTGTATTTTGTTATTCAATTTCGTTGGTGTACGTAATAACTACTTGGTCTGCACATTGAGGGAGGAGTAAGTCAATGCGTGTGTAGAACGTAATAGAACGTGTTTAACCCGTCAGCGGGCGCGCCCGTGTACAAAGTGCAACATTTTCGTAATTTTGAATGGTTTTCTTTTTACATGTAAGGTTTGAATGTTCTAAGCAGTTTCTATTGATAGCTACGCCCTTTCTAATGCAGGCCTGATTTTCTGATCCATGTATTCCTTTCCATTCATTGTTAGTCGTGGTTGAACCGTGGTAAACCGGCGATTAAACTGGATTACAATACGGCAAAAGCAGGAGTTGTTGTAGTCGATCCAATGTGCAGCTATGAGACGGTATCCAGCATATCATGAAGATGGACAATCTCGTTGTTTTTTAGGTTTTTGGACATAATAGGAGTATAATAGTATCATATTGGACATAATAGTGTCAGCATTTCAGAGAGCACGTGTAGTTGGGCTCAAAGAAGCCGGTGGGTCTAATCGGCAAATGGCTCGATATTTGGATAGGAGCGATGCCACTATTAGACTATTTTGGCAGGAATGGGTGAATCATGGCCAAATGCAGCGTCAAGAAGGAAGCGGTCGGCCTAGAGAAACGACAGAACGTGAGGACCGAGCAATTGTCAACCAGCTCGGAATTTTGGCGATCTAACGCGCCAATTGGACAGAATTTGGCAAGATATCCCGCAGGAGGACATCCGCCACCTCTATCAATCGATGCCAAGCCGAATAACTGCTTGCATAAGGGCTAGAAGTGGGCCAACGCGTTATTGACTTTTTCACTTTGTGAAGCTCTTTCTCTCGAATAAATCATCTAATTTTTCTCAAATTGTAATCATTTGTTTTTCTGTACATGTACATCACATCTACCGACTTTCGTCCCATTCGGATAACTCCTTCTTGGTGCGTCGTTTTTGTTTGTTTGTTTGTTTGTTAGGGATTTGAAAATTCATGGTGGGTAAGGATACAGTTCTCTTCCTCTCCACAGTCCATTTTACCGGGACACCACCTAAAATGCTTAGAATTTATCTTCCGAAAACATCCAGGGTAGTATTGGTCTCTTAAGGTCATAGGCCGTCCGCACACGGAGCAACTCAAAAGAAACTGATAACCGACTCCAATCACAAACCAGTCCGTGATGAGTCGTAACCTATGTAATTGAATGGAGCTACGCACACGGCGCAACTGGTTACAAACCCGTCAGCAACGCGTTTGTAATCAGTCGCAGGCAACTCAACGTGTCGAGTCGCTGGCAACTTCAGTCGCCAGTTTCTCTTGAGTTGTGCGTATTATTGCACAATTTGTTGCAGCCGCTCTTTTGGCAAGCTGCCAAACGACGAACACGAGTCACGTGACTTCTGCCTAGCGACGAAATGAAATTCTAACGTTTTTTGTTGTATGGAATATGTGCGCCCATATATACAGTTAATTTTTAAACGATTGATCAAAGACAATCTATTGTGACGATTTTTAAAAATAAATTAATTTCTGATAATAAGTTAACTAGAAATAATGCCCGGAATAATGATGATCTTCCTTCCATGACAGGTCGCAAACTATTGATTTGAATCACTTTTGAGTCGGCCCGTGTGCGGAGCCGCATCACTAACGAGTTTGCAACCGATAAGCAATTTCAGTCGCTAACCAGTTCAGTTTCCTTTCAGTCGTTCCGTGTGCGGACGGCCTAAATCCATGCTTCCGAGTCATGGGTAAACACAGGTCTTACAAGCACTTCATATAAAAGTAATTTAGCGTTCATTTTAACGAAACTAGACTTCAGAAATGTACGCAATCCAAAAGGCCAGCGGTTAGCTGTAATGATTCTTCTTTGAAGGTCGGATTCTATATCGTTTGACCATTATTCAGCATTTGAAAACATTCTTATTTAAAGTAATCACAGGTACACTTTCTTTTCAACTCTTGAAAAAAATACGTTTTAAATTTCTATAGATGCTAACTAGCTGAAAACCCGCACTTCGCTACAGAGTGCATTCAAATTAAATACAACGGCCAATGTATGCAATTAATGCAAAAAATAAATAAATATATATGTACAGTTGGCTCTCTGTTTAACGACTCTCTACTTAATGACGATCTCTATTTAAAGACGATATTTCCCAGTCCCGGCCCCTCCGACGTTATGGGAAATGCTATTTTTTCACAAATTCTGTTTAAGGGCGATCTCTACTTAAGGACGATCTTTCACGGTCCCTTGAAAGTCGTTAAACAGAGAGCCAACGTATATATTTATAATAAATACGACGATCAATGTATACAATTGATGTAAAAAAAAACAAAAAAATATATTTATAAAAAAAATCGTAAGGGATATTTTTATAGACAAAATAATATAGAAGAAAATATTCAAATTAAATCTAATAGGAAATATTAAAGAATATAGTACAGTTAATATAGTACAGTTTGAGGAACATATCTTTTATTGTATTTTAATATTTTTTTGCATAATGTCCAATCGTCTGCCGCACTAGCATGAAAAAAAAATTTTTTTTTTGACTGTTTAGATGTTATTCACTGGACGATAAATTTATTTAAAGTGCCAGAAAAAGAAATCACGTGATCGGCATTTAATAAATTAAATTCTAAAAATTAATCTTTAAAATTTCACCCAAAATCAGAAAATGGAGGTAAAGATTCAAAAGAGATCCCATTTTAAAGGAATTTTCATGATCTTTCTCGTGATATAAATTTTATAACCCTCACATTGTTATTTTAAATACAAACTTAAAAAAAGGTACTAAAACAGCTTAAAAATTTAATTTAAAAAAATCTAAGAAATTTTTTTCAAAAATCTCTCTTAGTGCACCCCTACACCATAAGAAGAATCGTCATGCAAAATGTCAGCACTTTAGGTCCAGCGGTTTCGCCTGTGCGTTGTATGTCAGTCAGTCAGTTGCGGAACTGTTTTATATATATAGATTACTTTTCTCATGATTATATCAAAGCGTCTCCTGGTCGCTCGTCAAAAGATAAACGCTCGATATTAACCAATAACCCGAATATTGAAATTGGAACATACCAATCTTTAAAATCCTCAGTGAAAATTGGCCAAGATAAAAAAATGAAGACTGTTCAATCTTTATTGTTATTATAGCGGATTTTAAGAATCCGTGTAAAAATCTACAGTAAAAGTTAAAAATTTATTTTTAACTTTTCTCACAATTCTGAATTTTTACTGTGGATTTTAAGAATATACCGCGCTGGTATCCCGCGAGTTTTATGTTCCCAAATAATTTTAGAAATATTTCGTTAAGCAGTTACAGTTGTCTACATTTAAAATTTTAGACAAAAAAATTTTAATTCAAGTACTGATTTTATATTGTGCTTAAAAATGCTGAAAAATTTCCTTCCAGAAATATACTTTAACACATAATCAGACCTTTTCATTTTTAGGAGCTGAATGAAGTCTCTTAAATTAGCGATGTCTTTGAATGCCATGTAAGTATTCCACCCTTTTTTTTTCATTCTTTAGATTAATAAATATCGCATTTGACTGGATTAAATATAGTTTATGCTGTTATAACAAACAAACAAGAAAGCGAGTTAATAAAAACATGGTAAAAGTGATGACAAATGGAAATAAATTGATTTTACCTTCAGTTGTTGCGCACTGTTTTGACACAGAAATAATCTGTAATCTTCTGCTGACGTGATGCCAATTTCAAAAACCTTTTTTGAATTTCTTTGTCCAATACGTCAAATGACTCCAACAATCTTTCTTCCACTGTTTGTGTTGACAAAAACTTATTAATGACAATCATCGCTGCTGTAGCATCTGATATGGTGGGGTTTCGTCATTGATGTGCTCCTCTTCATCACCATCAGAGGCAGACTCTTCAATTTCAGAATGATTCACTTTAATTTCTTCCACAATATCTTCATCAGTCGGATTTTCAGATGTCATACCTTCATCATCACATGTTTCGAACAATTGCACGCCACAATCTGAGAATGATGAAATTTTGTGCTTGTATCCACATCGCGATTGGTAAATCTTCATCCTCATCTTCTTCAACATTCTTTGCTTCTTCAACATTCGTTGTATCTTCAACATTCTTAAACAGTTTAAAAATTAAAAAAAAATTAAGTTGTCGTCTGATAAAAAAATGTTCGTTATAGCCGATTTTTAAGATTTCGGAGGTTTGCTATAAAAGGAGAAATTAGCATTAAATACAATAGGAAAACTGCGGCACCAAAATTTTCGTTCGTTATATACCAGGTTCGCTATAACGGGGTTCGACTGTATATACGAGGGTCATTTTTTAAGTAAAAACCGTTTTGTAATGGAGTAAAAGAAACTTTAGTTATGAACGTAAATTGTATCACAAACTAAAATATGAACATTTTTTCACTTTTCAACATAGTCACCATTAACATTTAAACATTTGTCAAGTCGTGTCACCGGCTTTTGTATCCTATCATCAAAGAACTCTGCCGCCAGACCGTTAAACCAGTTAGTAACACTTTCTTTCAACCTGTCATCATTTTCCAAGCGCTTTCTACCAAGAAATTCCTTAAGTTTTGGAAACAGAGGAGAGTCTGATAGTGCTAAGTCAGGGCTGTATGGTGGATGATCCAGTAATTCTCAATGAAAATTGTCCAGTTGTGTCTTTGTTCTTGCGGCAACGTGAGGCAGAGCTTTGTCGTGAAGTAGAACGCCGCTAGAGAGCAGTCCGAGCCGTCGATTTTGACAATTTTCATTGGGAATTACTGGATCATCCATCATACAGCCCTGAATTAGCACCATCAGACTGGGCCATTCATCTGTTTCCAAAACTTAAGGAATTTCTTGGTGGAAAGCGCTTGGAAAATGATGACAGGTTGAAAGAAACTGTTACTAACTGGTTTAACGGTCCGGCGGCAGAGTTCTTTGTGATGGGATGCAAAAACTGGTGACACGACTTCACAAATGTTTGAATGTTAATGGTGACTATGTTGAAAAGTGAAAAAATGTTCATATTTTAGTTTGTGATATAATTTACGTTCATAACTACAGTTTCTCTTACTCCATTACAAAACGGTTCTTACTTTAAAAATGACCCTCGTATAATTTTTTTTTACTATTCGAATTCAATTTGAATGTCTTTCTCGCATTCAGAGAGCGCGACATTTCATCACCGATAAAACTTTACACTCTAAAAAAATAAAACTTCCAGTTCACGTTTGCGTCTGTTTGTGAGAAAAAAAAAGCTTCCCTTTTACGGATGCCATGTTGAATAAAATATCGTAATTAAAATGCACAAAGTATCATCGTGCATACCTTTTCAGAGATGCGACTCGGAGAGGGTTGTCGCACAAAACGGTCGAAGCCATAGTAACGTACTGTTTCTCTCCCCGTTCCCATTCGAGTTTGGAGGGTGTTTGCACGATCCAGGGAGGTGAGGGTCCCGCAGAATTTCAATCAGAGGAGGGGGCCTGACTTTGTGAAGAAGTTTTGTGCGGTTTCGGTCATTCTGGGGCGGCAATCCGCCTCCGCGGTCACGTGTTTTTCCTCCCGAAACTGTGTGGCTTCCCAATTTCCACGTCGTTCGAGGCGGATATGTTGGTCCGTAATAACTGGAGAATGCAATATTTTTAGAGCTTCTCGCTCGGCATAGAATGAGAGTAAATACCGATGTTCTGAATAGTGCTGCTTTTCAGTGATGAAATAGAATATATTTATGACATGTCTATGCCTACAGAGTGATATTGATTTGTGAGGACGGCCAACATTAGTGGCCATTTTTGGGCCCAATGTGCTGCCATAGACCTGTACATGTGTCACAGATGTACATCGGACACATAGACCAAGAGGAACTTACTTAAATAGATTTACTAGTAATATATATATATATATATATATATATATATATATATATATATATATATATATATATATATATACTAGCTGAAAACCCGCACTTCGCTACGGAGTACATTCAAAGTAAAAACATCGGTCAATGTATGCAATTAATGTCAATATATATATAATAAATACGACGATCAATGTATATAATTGATGTAAAAAATATATATATATATATATTTATAAAAAAATCGTAAGGGATATTTTATAGACAAAATAATGTAGAAGATATTCAAATTAAATCTAATATAAAGAATACTAAAGAATATAGTACAGTTAATATAGTACAGTTTCAATTCCAATATAACATTTCTTTTACTGTATTTTAATATTTTTTTGGATAATGTCCAATCATCTGCCGCATTAGCAAGGAAAAAAAATTATTTTTGTCTATTTAGTTTTTATGCACGTGACGATAAATTTATTTAAAGTACCAGAAAAAGAAGTCACGTGATCAGCATTTAATAAATTAAATTCTAAAAATAAATCTTTAAAAATTCACCAAAAATCAGGAAATGGAGGTAAAGATTCGAAAAAGGTTTTCATTTTAAAGGAATTTTTATGATCTTTCTCGTGATATAAATTTTATAACCCTCAAATTATTATTTTAAATGCAAACTTAAAAAAAGTAAAAAAAAACAGCTTAAAAATTTAATTTAAAAAAATCTAAGAAGAATTTTTCAAAAATCTCACCTCTACACTATAAGAAGAATCGCCATGCAAATTTTCAGCCCTTTAGGTCCAGCAGTTTGGTCTGTGCGTTGTATGTCAGTCAGTCAGTCAGTGAATGAATGAGTCAGTTTCCGAACTGTTATATATATATATATATACACACACACACACACACATATATATATATATATATATATATATATATATATATATATATATATAAGAAAACGTTGATAGAGAAAACCAGTAATAGCACTAAAGCTACTTGCAGCCAGGAACTAAAAACATGAAAAGATTGGTTTGAAAGAGATTTTAGACAGCATTTCTTCGTCAGCGGTGTCAATACTGTCTAAAAACCAATGGATTGCTTCCGATGAGTATGATCTATACAATAAGCACACTCAGACACCGTACAAACCATGAATAACAGAAGAATTGATAAAAATTGAGTTAAAAGTTACTTAACCAAAGAACACCAAGCCAGCTAGACAGAGTGGAAGTTAAGAACATGTAACCGCAAGATGACTGACGTCACAAAACTTGCAACCATGGAGATTATGGATACACAGTTACTGACTTACTATGCTTACTGTATTTTAGGACTATTAGACCATTTTTAATTAAGTTTTTGATTATTTTTACTAAGAGTTATTTTTATTCTTATTTCTATTTTTACTTATTTTTATTTTATTTTTTATTTTTATTTTTAGTAGTTATTTTCTCTAATTTTTCTTATTATTATGTTTAACTTATTGAGTGCAACAGAACAGCGATTCATTAAAACTTAAATAACCAATTATGTGTTTCGATAGACTTTCGGGGTAATTATTACGTATTAGCACAGCTTTCAAGTCTAAAATATGCTTATTCCTATTGTCTTTATAACATAGCCTATTTATATATATATATATATATATATATATATATATATATATATATATATATATATATATATATATATATATATATATATATATATGTATGTATATATATGTATGTATATATATATATGTATGTATGTATATATATACACTCACTTCCAAAAGTTAAGCACAGAGAGGAAAACGTTAATTTCCATAAGCCAATCTGAATTAAAGAAGCTGAAATTTGCTGCACAGGTAGAAGGAAGTAAGCAAATATGTTAGGTAACAGCCAATCACGGTTTCACCTCAAGAAATATGCAAAACAGTCGAGAAATATGCGGTACAATCGTATAAGAAGCCGGCATTGTGAAGGGTTACAGGAGTTGCATGTAAGTGCTGATGAAAGGTGTGTAGAACATTCGTACGAATTGTTTTCAAGCTAGACGTGTTTCTATGGCTTCCAGAAGACGAATGGAAGATTCTGAGCGCTGGCGGGCTGTCGGACGCGTTGAAGCAGGACAGTCTATCGCAGATGTTGCTCTTTTCTTCGGCGTTCATCATTCCGTCATTTCACGATTATGGAAACAATTCCAAACCAGCTAAACAGTTGTCCGAAGACCTGTAGCCGGTCGTCCAAGGGTTACGACCCCCTCGGAAGATCGATATATTGCTGTTGTAGCCAAGCGGAATGGAAGATCGACCTCCACACGTGTGATATCTGTCGTTGCAGCGACCATTGGTAAGACGATATCTGCCACTACTGTTCGTCGACGGCTACACATGAATGGTCTGTACTCCCGGGTACCACGAGTTTGTGTTCCTTTATCCGTCCAATCCAGAGGGTCACGATTAAAGTGGTGCCGCCAGCAAGTGAATTGGACTGTGTCTGATTGGGGAAACATTATGTTCACAGATGAGTCCAGATTTGCCCTACAACCCGATGATAAGCGTGTAAGGGTCTAGAGGGAACAAGGCACACGCAATCGGCCCGAGAACATCACCGAACATCACGCATTCCGCGGTGGAAGCATCATGGTCTGGGCAGGGATTTCATTGAGGTATCGCACCGACCTGCACATCTGCAGGCAAGGTTCTGTGACGGCTGTACGGTATCAACATGAAGTCCTAGACCCCACTGTGAAACTGTACGCTGCAGCAGTTGGTCCTTCTTTCGTTTTAATGGACGATGATGCCCGTCCCCATAGAGCTGCCATCGTTGACGACTTTCTGGAGAGTGAGGGGATTGCGCGTATGGAGTGGCCGGCATACTCGCCGGATCTTAATCCAATTGAAAATCTTTGGGATGCCCTCGGCCGTGCTGTAGGTAAACGTCTCCGACCTCCAGCCACTCTCAGAGATTTAGAAACTGTCCTACAGGAGGAATGGCGATTATTGGACTCTGCGGTGGTTGATCATCTCGTAACAAGCATGATCACACTCTGTACACTTTGTATGAAGGTGAGGGGTGCTTACTTACCCTATTAATGTCGGATTTTGTTGTTTGTTTTGCTTTTAAACACCATTTTGTTAAAGAAGCAAATATGACGTCATCTTATAATTTATGAAAATTCAATATTTATTTTATCTCTGTATGTAATTCTTTGTTTTGTTTCATGAATAAACATAGAGCTACTTACTTGCAGAATTTAATGTCAATCAAAGCAGTATTTGTCCATTTTTCGCATTTTACCGCTCCGTGCTTAACTTTTGGCAGTGAGTGTATATGTATGTATATATATATATATATATATATATATATATATATATATATATATATATATATATATATATATGTAGATATAGATATAGATATATACCGGACATATATATACCGGACATAGTTCATGTTATTAAAGCCAACCGCATCCGGTGGCTGGAACATATTTATCGATCTGAAGATGATAATCCGACAAAAAAGATAACGTTCACTGAACCAGACGGAGTTAGGAAAAGAGGTCGCCCTCCTACTCGATGGCTGGACAGCGTCGAAAAAGACCTAAAAACTGTTGGCACCACAAACTGGAGAGCCATGGCGTCTAATAGACCAAGCTGGCGGAAACTTCTTGGGACGGTCTTGGCCTTCCCTAGGCTGTAGTACCGAAGAAGAAGAAGAAGAAGAATATATATATATATATATGTATGTGTATATATATATATATATATATATATATATATATATATATATATATATATATATATATATATATATATAACACCTATCAATATTAGAGGTGTTTATGAACGTGCTTCGTATTCCTTAAAAAACAAGTCTGGCCACCGGTATTTTTTTTATATAATATAGTGTGTGTATTATTCTACTGTCAGAAAGCAGCAATGAAGCTAAGGACTTCGTGATTTTTAAGGGAACAGCGTAAAATAATAAATCTTGCAGACCTTGCAAAAAGGGCAAATTGTTGGAGCGCGTTTAAATTGGAGTATCTGCTACTGCAACCTCCAGGTTAATGGGTTTTAGCTATGGTATCGAAAGTCATGATAGCATACAGAGTGCAAGGAAAAAACATCCTTTGCCAAACAGAAGAATGGACGAAAGGAGAACTGAGTGAAAAACACGGACGAGGTATTGAAGCGGATTGCGACACGAAGAAAGAAAACAACTGCAACCAAAATGACCGAAGAGCTCAATCTGCATCTGCATGTTCCGGTATCAACCATTAGAGGTAGAAGACAATGCTTCACAAACAAAGCATTTACGGAAGAGTAGCAATTCCCAAGCAGCTTGTAATAAATGCCAATACAAAATGTCGCCCCCAATGGTGCCACGAGCACAAATCCTGGTCGAGTAATATGTCAAAAAACGGCATAAGGTCTTTCGAATCATTATTCACATTGTTCCTCGCAAAAGGACTTGCGTATGTCTGGAGAACACTTACACAAGCATAAGATTCTGGCTGTCTCATCTCATCTGTCAATCATGGAGGTAAATCTTTCAGGGTTTGGGATGGCAACTCATGGTTTTCTTCAGGCCCTATTGTAACCCTAAAAGGGAGATAGAACGGGAAGAACTATGTCGAAATTTTAGCTCACTAGTTCATCCTGTGGTGCAAACACTGTTTCTTGCAGGAAATAGTGTTCTCCAGGTTGATAAACCCCCTATACATACAGCTAAATCTATCAATTATTGGTTTGAAGAGCATGAAAAAGAAGTCAAATATCTTATCTTGCCCTGTAGAATCTACTAGACTAATATCATCCAACCACTGTGATCTGTATAAACGGATAGAGCAAGGTATCGATATCCACCACAGCATCTCTACAGGAACTTTATTGATTTTTCCCTGAAAAATGGTATAATATATTCTTAACCACTATTCATGACTTCTATAATCCAATTCCAAGGTGAATCAGGTGGTATTACATGATAAAGTTGATCCTGCGCCATATTATATTAAAGGTTTTCACGATGTTTCTTAGTGTTTCCATTATTTTGATAACCACCTGTATATATACAATATGTGGGACAAGATAGCCGTGCGGTGATTTAAAATAACTGAGCTATTATAATTTACACTAACATTTAATGATTGCTTATTCACAAAAATATTTACAATGTTGCGTAGTTAATTAATAACATAATAGGCTAATGAAGGAGCAGACGTATTCAGCTATCAGACAAAACGCGTTGTCGTTGTGGCATCGTGTACTCGCTGACTGGGGATGCCAGATCACTTCTTTAGTTGAGCTGGAATGGCACAAACGGATAATAGTATCGTCTAGTCAGGTACTAAAAGTCAGGTACTAAACTCCGATGAAGGCTCAGGTACCACACACACACACACACACATATATATATATATATATGTGTGTGTGTGTGTGTGTGTGTGATAACCGAAAGATTTTTCGCTGTTGCCAGATAAAACTTGTATAAGTGTAGTTTCAGAATTAATTTGTTTCGGCTAAATAAATCAATTATAGAATTTGTACTATGCTATTATTTTTGTCCCATTCAGTATGAAACACCCGGTATATATATATATATATATATATATATATATATATATATATATATATATATATATATATATATATATATATATATATATATATATATATATATATATACAGTTGGCTCTCTGTTTAACGACGATCTCTGTTTAAAGACGTTATTTACCAGTCCCGGCCCTTCTAAAAATAAAATTCTATTTAAAGACGACATTGTTTCTGTTTAACGACGATTTTTTTTACATGACAAACTTTTTCTTCAACATTTTACCTGAAGGAGGGGAACATTCTGTAAGGGAAAACAAGTTTGGTTTCAATAACAGACCCGGAATTTCCTTGATGTTTGCATTGTTGCAATCATAGACTTGTTGCAGTGGGATTAACGGGGAGGGAGATCTCGGAAGATCGAATATTCTTTCATGGAGCTCTTAGTGCTGGAGCTGAATCACTCTGTTGTCCCTACCATCTGTTGTCGTGTGACTTAAGAACTGTCTGATAGCAGACCTCTCTCACTCCTTCCGGGAAGAAGGTGTTTATGTTTAGAGAATTCATGGTTGTGTGTAGGAGCTCATTCCAGTTCCAAAACTAGGTGAGCAGAGCAAAATGGCATCAAAGTGAAAGCATCTTACGCTACGCGAAAAGGTGAAAATAATGGCATTTTAGCAAGCAAAGAGAAAATTCTTGAAGCAGCACAAAAATTTTGTTTGGGATCCAAATCCAAATGGCAGAAAATTCAATGTGGCCGATCAGAAGAGTTTGATAAGGTAGTCCTGCAATGGTTTCATGAATCAAGAGCATCCATTAATAAACAATGCGGCTGACAGTATGAAAATCAGAAAATTTATGAACTTGGAAGTAATGCACATGATAACATTAACATGGCAAGAAGTTCCTTCATCCATAATAAAAAACTGCTTTCGCGTTGCTGGAATTCACAAAGTACTTGTAGTGGAACTTTAAAGTACGAATGTAGAAATCAACGAAGACGACATTTCCCCTGAAGAATGGAGAAGTCTTGTTGAAGATGAAGATGTTTCAATTCAAGATTTCTACAATTGTCATGAATGTGTTTTAACAACAGATTACAGAAATGTAGAATAAATTTATGAAGATATAGTAAACGAAAACACAGTGTCATACGAAGAAGGTAAAGTTGTAGACATGGAAAACGAAACACTGCCACCGTCTTACACAGATGCAACTTCTGCTCTAGATGATTTCCGACGCTAGATTACATCGAATATGGAAAATGACACATTTAACAGTTTAGAAAATCTGGAGAAGAGAATAACGAAAGTAAGGCGAAAAATGAAGCAATCAACACTTTTTGACCTTTTTAAAACCTAATTTATTGTATTGTTTGTATTCTTTTTTAAATGTAATTTAAAATAACTTTTTATGAATAAAATAATAACGATAATAAAAATAACTTTTTTAAATACCCCAGTATATAAAGAAATATATTGACAGTCCTAAGCCTGTACAGAGTGAAAAAAAAATGTTATTTTTTTCGCAAACTCTGATTAAGGACTATTTACGGACTACTTAAGGACGATTTTTCTCGGTCCCTTGAAAGTTGTTAAACAGAGAGCCAACTGTATATATATATTCATTCTGGGGCCCGTAATCTTGGGATACATGCTATCCCCTCCCGTAAGGAATCAAGGCTGCGGGTGAAGACTCCCTGAGATGGGCAGCCCGAGAACGCCTGACCCGAGTCCCCATTACTGTCCGAGGTGGACTGCATTTCAAGAATTATTTGTCGCGCCATAACCAAAGAAGTCTGATGCAAGACTGGGGAACTTGTCGGGAAGTCGAGCAATTAATTATGGGATGGAATCTCTCAAGGAAGACGGCATTCGGTTTGTGCGGCACGGCTGGAGCCAGTTGGCCGTGATCCCCCTTTGATCAAAGGAGGCGGGTGGGGGGGGGGAGGAGGGGAGTGTCCGAATCCGACTTTATCAGCGGCCGTTTCCACTTTCCCGCGCATCGACCACGCGGGCTCTGTAATTAATAGCGTCCGTAATGAACGGCACTCGGACTGCAGGGCCGGCATAATGTTTAATTAAGATACGGCATGGTCCGAAGGATGATCCACGCCCACCTCGCCTCCGCTGCCTTGTACGACGGGGGAGAGGGAGGGGTTCTGTAAATGTTGGCATCAGGAAAATCTTTGACAAGTGGACTAAATCTCTGTGCTGGCCGCAGCCCGAAGGGGAAAAAAATCTACCACAAATACCATGGGCGGCTCCAGTCCATTTTTTTTGGGAGGGGGGGGGGAAACGTCGGCCCTTAGGGTTTACTTACACACACACACACACACACACACACACATATATATATATATATATATATATACAGTCGAACCTCCATATATCGAACTTCCACATATCAAAATTTTTTTCAAGACAAATTGGGAGATTTTATTCCACTTTAGCATTTGAAACAATAGGTCGTGGACTTCAATTCGCGGAAAATGTCCCTGATGAAGTTTTTAGTGGACTGAATAAATACGAACATTTCTTTGAACTTTCCGCAAAACTGGCTGTTCAGCAAGATATTCGTAGTTTTTTTAAAACAATGTAACTGTGATCATTGTAACCCACTGTCTGTATTATTGTTTTTTTTTTTAAGATATGTAGTACTCAATAAATCTTTCATATTTATTCATTTTTTAGTTATTAACTTTCATTTAATGGGATTCGCATATAAATTAGAAATGGAGTTTCGTATACGAAAATTAGCTATAATTAATTTTTTTTTAGGAGAATTATGATAAAACTAAGCTCAATTCTATATATCGAAATTTCTATATATCAATTTATTTCCGGCAATTTGCTACTTCGATATATGGAGGTTCGACTGTATATATATATATATATATATATATATGTGTGTGTGTGTGTGTGTGTGTGTGTGAAATAAACATCGTCTCATTTAAAATTAAACTCATTTAGTATTAGGTCTATGATTATATAATTTTTGGCTATGAAAAAAAATAGTCATGCTATTTTTTTTTTTTTGGGGGGGGGGGGCAATTTCCCCTAATGCCTCCCCCCCTTGGAGCTGCCAGTGACAAATACGATAATCTGAAAATTTTTACTGAAAAGTGTCTGGTGGAGGAAGAGGTTTTCTGCAATAAGAGATCATTTAGGAGGAAAAATCTCTACCACAGATAGATTAAAAAATCCATCTGTGTCGAAAAGTGTCTTCTCAAATTAGAGTCAGTGGTAGGTATCAGTGATTATTGTAGATCTTCCATCCCCGTGAGGAATTTTCAATAAGCTATTTTGCAAATGGCTCATTACCAAATGCATTGCTTAGAATCCTCATTTTTCCGTTCGTAAGATTTTTAAATGTAGTGATCGAGTTTTTCAAACATCCCATTAGAAACAGTCACTTTTTTTTTTCAAATTTTGGTAGCAAGCAACGCATGTATGTTTATAAATTTACACACATTTGTATACTTGTATGCGTACATGTATATCAAATTACCATAAAAAATTTTTTTTTCCTTTTCACTCAGTGCCATAAAATTTAGAGTTGTACAACCAAATGGTGAAAGGAAAGGAGGTATAAAATGTTTAAATAGAATTTTTGAGAAACTGATAGGGAAATCTTCACGCACTTTCTTTCAGATGCCCCCATAACCTATTTAAATGCAAATTTAAGGGGATGGTGGACCAGTGGACCTTTGAAAGCGATTTTTGAAATTTTTACCGCAGAGATAGGAAATTTTGCATATATATATTCATTAAAGTATCACGATATTAAAACCCTTATAAAATTTTATAATTTTAAAAAAAAATTATAGTTAAAAAATTGAAATTAAATTTCTTTTTTTAAATGCTCCTTGTGACTCAATTTTTAACTTTCTCCCTTAATTTTGCTTTTATATTGCACATAAGGACATTCTGAACAAAGTTATGTATTATTTTACATTTTCGTTGAAGAGTTAATTTTTAGGAAATATTTTTATGCCTGTACTCTGAATTTTCGTGAAATTTTTGTACTTTTCTACATTTAAGTTAGACTTTGATAACCTGAATGACCTCGAATCCTAAAATGAATACATAACTTTATTTCGATGAATTACAGGAGTCTTTCTTGTCTTTATTTCATAAAATTTCGTTAAAAATTATGACTCGAGGAGCATTTTAAACACTTGCAAATTTGGAAATTTCTTATTTTGAGAAAAAGCCTTTTAAAAGATGTTTTTCCAACCTATCTTTAATTGCCACCAAGTTTACATTTTACTTTTCACTACATATTTAAAATGCATTTCATTTCAATGTTTACATGTTTTTAAAATATTAATACCCCCCCCCCCCCCCCCAAAAAAAAAAAAATCCAATTTTTGTCCGATTTTTTGGTAATTTGAAAGTCCACCATCCCCTTAAATAGGGTAGCATCTCATTAAGGCTGCTATGTACTAAGAAAAAAAAAATCGTATTTCCCTTTTCCTCTTCTTGCAGACTCTTGTGGCGGGAGGAGTCCAGTTGACAGTTCGAGAATTCCACCCCCCTTAGGATTGACATTTTGAGGGATTGTAATGGCTCTCTCTCTATAGGGGGGTTAAGCACTGCCCCCAAATTTTCGATTTCAAATATATTTTTTTCAACTATTTACAGGTACATAAATGCTGATAATCAAATAAAATTGGTATTGTCAGATAGCCCGAACTTTTCTGCAAAGCGCTACAGGATTCATTTTATAAATTTCGTCCACCGAAGGAATGTATGAGCGTTTAAAACACACTATACGAGATTTTTCCCCGAATAATTTAAATTTTAAAATATTAATTGTACTTTTTTAAAAAACGAAAAATGTACACAAATGTAAAATTTCTTTCTCTATGACGGAGTACAATTTTTTAAAAAAATCTTTGAATCCAAGTCGGCAATCCGTGGACAAATTTTCTCCATATCTCCATATTTTCTCCAGGTTAACATTGAGGTGAGCGAAACCAATGGTGTTAGTACATAGCAGCCTTAATACTAAAGCCATCAAGTTTACATTTTACTTTTCACTACATATTTTAAATGCATTTCATTCCAATATTTACATGTTTTTAAAATATTAATCCCCCCCCCCAAAAAAAAAAAATTTCAATTTTGTCCGATTTTTTGGTAATTTAAAAGTCCACCATCCCCTTAAATAGGGTAGCATCTCATTAATTCGCCTATGGGTATATGGTAGATTATTTTCGGTTTTAATACAGAAAACATTATCACGATAAGGTGCTACTGGATGGGTGCATCTCCGAGTCTTGTACGTATCAAAATGCAGCTTCTGTTCCAAACCTGCTCCGTGACTTTATATACTTCTGGATTGCCGGCCATCCATCATTCGCGAGCACGTGGCTCAATGAATGCAGTCCCGATAGCACTGCGTCCTCACGAACGCTGTCGTTCGTGAATTAATTGCGAAAGCAGATTAAGAGACACCTGCCACAAACAGCACGCGCGCCTGTGCTATCCACACACCCCTCCTCCTCTTGGAAGAGATTTCTTGCGGTTTTAGCTGTCGAGATTTTAGTAATTTCTTTTCCAAAATAAAAAAAGGAACAAGACGAGGAGCGGTCAATCCAGTGACGTAACCACCGTGAATTCTGCTCCATTTTTATGTCCATCTGCATCTCGATATCTGTTGCTCATCGGGGTGGTGCTGAAACGTCAAATACGGATATTCTGAAGGGATTTAACACCCTTACGTCGGCTCATCTGTCATTTACACTGTTCCCCTGCTCATCGGTCTCAGAGACCGCCACGCTATAAAAATTAGGATATTTTCCTATTTTTATAAGTTTTTCGCAGTCATTAACTACTGCCACCTCTCATTTTTGAAAAGGGTAAATAAAAAAATAGATTATTCAACACAAATTTCAGAATCCGATTCTTCAATCTATGATAGTGCGAGAGAGACAAAATGTTCTGGTTCGTCGTGAAACAGGAGGAATTCTTCCAGCCATGTTAGCTACAACAATAAAACAAAGATCTTGGAAATAGAATGCGTGCAGACTGACAGATAATTAGTACGGTTCGAGGCTTATCGGTCATACAGACCGGCAAAACTTTAAATCGGTTCAAGGCTGGTCGGTCCAAAAGACCGACTACATTTTACAAAGATTAAATTTACAGACACAATACGAGCGGGCGAAAATCTCCGATGTGTAGTACTTGAAGATCAGGATCCGACCGAAGAACTTACGAACCCTCAACAGTCTGATCATCCCCACTACCACTCCACCCTTCAGGTGCAACAGCGGTCTCCTAGACCGATGAGCTGACGTAAGGGTTAAGCTTGTGGTGTTGCGTATAATTATTCTACTAGCCAAGGCATCAAAATGGTTTGCGCGTAGGAATTCGTACAAACACAACTGAATGCTCTCGTGTTTGAGCCGGACGTTGAATTTAGCTGGAAAGTCCTTCCGTGGGGTTTGTAGGGATGGGAAGAGAATGCGAGCACAGCAAATGTCTAAACACATGATGATGGTAACCATGTGGAAAATGCGTAATCCCAATAAAAGTTTTCTTTTGTCCGATCTGTGTTGTCATTGGTGTCTTGCCTCTGTCATATGCAAATTTCCTCCGTGTTCCCCGATCGTGTTTTTGTTGGCCGTTCGCAGAGCTGTTTTTTGTGCGTACATACAGCGTCCGTTTTTTGTGGTATACGTACCGTTCCAACTCTCTTTAGGGTTTTCGCATGCGCTGAGCATTTTGCGACGGGAAAAAGTAGGCATTGCCATTTGAAAATTTCAAGTTTCTGTACCTATAACCGTCACCGTGAGCGCCATTTGGTTGCCACCCTGTATGTATGTATATATATATATATATATATATATATATATATATATATATATATATATATACACTGAAGTGCCACTGAATTAGGGATACCTACCTAGTAACGAGTTGGGCCTCCTCTGGCCTTGATAACGGCTGCCATACGACGAGGCATAGATTCAACAAGTTTCTGGAAACGTTCCACGGGAATGGCTTGCAAAATATTGGCTAAAGCTGTCCATAATTCAGTAAGGTTCTTTGGTGCTGTGTGATGGCCTTTCACGCCTTGTTCCAAAACATCCCAAAGATGCTCAATAGGATTTAAGTCTGGGCTTCTAGGTGGCCAATTCATGACAGAGAAGTCAGAGGAATGTTCATCCAACCAGCCAGTAGCCAACCGGGACTTGTGAGAGGTACAGTTGTCTTGCTGGAAAACTCCATTACCGTGCGGATAACAGAACAGCATAAACGGATGGAGGTGATCACCCAGCAACTCTACGTATCGAATTGCATTGAGGGAGGTTGGTACACGCACCAAAGATCCCAAACTGTGCCACGAAAAAACATCCCAGACCATGATTGAGCCACCATGCCCTTGTACAGTTCCAGCCAGGCATGCAGGATCCATGGCTTCATGAGCCTGACGCCATATTCTCAGCCTCCCGTCGGCGTTAAGTAGTCGGAATCGAGACTCATCACTCCATGCTACTCGTTTCCAGTCCTCTATACTCCAGTCTCTGTGCTCTCTTGCCCAGGCAAGACGTGCAGCCCGATGGCGAGTATAGAGCAATAGTACTCTCGTAGGTCGACGGCTCCCGAAACCCATACGATGAAGCGAGCGTTGCCTAGTCCGTTTACTGACTGTACGACTGGCACCGTCATTAAACTGGGTGGTAATTTGAGCTAATGTTTGGCTTCGCTGGTTACGTACAATACGCCTGAGCCGTCTCTCACCACGCACAGTCAAGGCTAATTGTCCTTTGCAGTTGCCCGATCGCTAGTTTTTTTTTCCACCATCCATGTATTCTTGGTATACTCTTGACACTGTCGACCTTGAAAATCCTAGCTGTCTGACGATTTCGGAAATTGAATGGCCCATGCGTCGCGCACCTACGATTTGTCCGCGATCGAAGGCGTCTAAATCAGGCAGTTTACCCATACTGGCAATTCCAACAACTAATTCAGAACAACCATAGTACGTGTTATATATGCAGTTACCACAGCGCCCTCACTTGCGCATACATGATGCGCAGCGCTACACAATTTGCATAGGCTTTGCTATCCCTAATTCAGTGGCACTTCAGTGTATATATATACAGTGAAACCCCGATTTTAGGTTTTTCTTGGTACCAGCGGTACAAAACGTATGAAACGGGAAAATGTAAATTCGGGGTTAAAAAATATCTAAGCTTATTATTCAAAAATTGACACTTACCGGATGAACTATTGGAAAAAATGTGTAATCTTACTTGTTTTTTGCTTTTAGATACAATTTAAACTACAGCACGTTCAATACTAACAATTTTTTGCAAATTTGCTTCTTGGTTTACATATTGGGATATTTTAAGATTATCGGTATAAGCAATTTTCACGGAGCAGCAGAAAATGACGTACGAAGCGGGATAACGTAAGAAACGGACAACGTAAAATCGGGGTTCTACTGTATATATATATATATATATATATATATAATTAAAATAACATGTAATTCTTCTTTTCTTTTTATAAATATAATCCAACTGTAGTCAAGTGATGTTAAAAACTGTTTGAACGATCTCAATGGTCACCAACGCAATTTTAATTTATTCGTGTAGCGCCATATTAATGTGCCCATTTTATATGTTTACATTTACATGTGCATGTGCGCGTGTGAGTGTTTACGACAGTGTGTGAGTCCATCTGGAGGAAGCAGTGCCTGGAACTTCCTCCTGACTTCTTTAACGAGGTTTGGGGGCGAAACATCTGAATTTCTCTGGACCAGCAGACTTGCCGATAGCAGACGTCAGCGACAGCGAAATCGCCGGCCTCATCATCAGTGCAGTGATTGCACAGACGCATCATCGTATGGTGCGCATCCCCCCCTCCTTGGACTGCGCCCGTAATGAAGGCCTCGTCATCAATGCCGGTCGTGTAGCCACGAGACCCTGCCCGTCAATTATGGACGCTATTAATGATCGTCCATGCGTTTCGTGATGGAGGCTGGATTTCTCCGCCGGTGCTGCGCAGAGTGAGGACGCTTCACCCGAGTGTATACACACGCTGTAGCTTGCCGCGAGCTTTTCAACGAGCGATTCACATACCAGGTTAGGAGGGGGCCCAGTTTTTCGTTTGACAGTCAATTTGCGATAGTAATAGGTCATCGTCGGTTATGCCAGCGACAAGCACAAAACCGAGGTCAAATGCAACAAAAAAAGAGCTCACACCTGAACGCCGGAGACGAATATTTTTGCTTTAAACGTCTCGTAAGTTTTTCAAAAAGTGCATAGAACGCACACTAATAAGAAAACTCTAATGCGAAGATGTACATCTCGTTGGGTCTGTGGTTGCTACTCTCTATAACAGTTCCGAAACTGACTGACTGTCTGACTGACTGACAGACAACGCACAGACCAAACTGCTAGACCTAAAGGGCTGACATTTTGCATGGCAATTCCTCTTATAGTGTAGGGGTGCACTAAGAAAGATTTTTGAAAAACTCCTCTTAGATTTTTTTAAATTAAATTTTTAAGCCGTTTTTTAAACTTTCTTTAAAGTTTGCATTTAAAATAATAATCCGAGGGTTATAAAATTAATATTACGAGAAAGATCCTAAAACTTCCTTTAAAATGAAATCTTTTTCGAATCTTTACCTCCATTTTCTCATTTTTGGTGATTTTTTTAAAGATTCATTTTTAGAATTTAATTTATTAAATGTCGATCTCGTGATTTCTTTTTCTGTTACTTTAAATTAATTTATCGTCAAATGCATAACAACGAAATAGACAAAAATTTTTTTTTCGTGCTAATGCAGCAGACGATTGGACATTTAAAAAAAATTTAAAATACTGTCAAAGATATGTTCCTCAAACTGTACTCTATTAACCGTACTATATTCTTTAGTGTGTTCTATTAGATTTAATTTGATTATTTTCTGCCACATTATTTTGTCGATAAAAAAATCCCTGACGATTTTTTTATAAATATTTTTTTTTTAACATTAATTGCATGCATTGACAGTTGTATTTAATTTGAATGTACTCCGTACCGAAGTGCGGGTTTTCAGCTAGTATGTATATATGTATATATCCATGCTTGCTCTCTTATCAAATTGTGCTCCCAGCATTTTTACATTTTGCTACACCATTCGTGGTAAACAGTAGTTCTCTTCTGCTGTGGGCTACACTGTGTCTGTCACCCATAAAAATCGAGTGAAATTCCTCATTTTGATAGCTTCTTCCACCAGTATATTTTATCGTGTTCCAATGCACTGAAGCTTTCCGGGTCTGAACCCCTGGCAGCGAGAAGCATTCCCAACCCCCATCCAATCTCACGTAAAGGATTTTGTGGCCTAAAGACTTAGGCCCTGTTCACATAGGAGTCCGTTGCGTTGCGTTAAGGAAAAGATGACGTTGAGACGAAAATAAACCAATCATAGGCGTTAAAAATTTTCATTGCTAATTTTCGTCTCAACGTCATCTTTTCCTTAACGCAACGCAACGGACTCCTATGTGAACAGGCCCTTAACGTGTTTTTATGGACTTAAAAGACATTTTTATTGTTAATTTTTATATGTTTTATCTGTGTTCACCATCAGATGGCAGTCTTTCACTTGGTTGGGTTTTTCTTTTTATGAAGTAGCAAGGGTATAATCTTTAGAATTCAGTTTCAGTAACTTTAACAACTAGCATGTTTCTCTTTCATGTAATTTAAAGCCAAATTTTAAGTAGTGGCTTGTTATGGTTTTCAACAAGAAAATATTTTAGCGAGGGCTTTGCACAAGGCAGGTCCCCCCATTGTGAATTCAAGTAATTACCTCTAAACGTATTTGTTATTTATTTTGGGACCAGTTCTCCCTTCGTCGATGCCGCTGAGTGAATCGCTGCCATTTTGCAACGTTTGTTCTACTCCTCATTTACTGGTCGTGAAAATTGGAATAAATAGCTACAAGTGAAATGTATTTTGATTCTAATTAACGTATGATTTGGAATACCTCGCACTGCGGTGACACCATACTGCAAGAAGACTGGAAGTAAGAATGCTTCGTTCATGTTAAGCTTAACCTTTTCCTTACGGGGTGGGATAGCATGTATCCCAAGAATACGGGCCCAAGAATGAATATATATATATATATATATATATATATATATATATATATATATATATATATATATATATATATATATATATATATATATATATACAGTTGAACCTCCATACATCGAACTTCAATATATCGAAATTTTCTATATATCGAACTTTTAGCAAATCTCCAAGTTCATTACATAGAAAAACTGTTTCTATATATCGAAAAAATCTCTATATATCGAATTTTTTTTCAAGCCATATTGGG